>MU771467.1:142032-189043 GCA_026770625.1 Nicotiana glauca | reverse complement strand
TATATATATATATATATATATATATATATATATATATATATATATATATATATATATATATATATATATATATATATATATATATATATATATATAGAAGTAAATATTTGTAGGGAAAAATTGGGTGTCAACAACTGCAACTCTTTGCCCAGGAATGATAAAAGAATTTTTGGGTAAATATATGATGGCCAATTTTGACCGAGCGAAATGGTTTGGGAGAGGTTCTAGACGCACCCTGGCTTCTGGGCTGCCTACATATCCCTGGTCTTACAGGAATCAGGCCGCATGTAGTTCAGGATCCGTCGACGGAGTATGTCGACGGGTATTTTCCAAGGACAGGTGCAGTATTTCGGGCTGGTCGAGTGAGTGGCTTACTGGAATGGTTAGGCTTGATGTGGCTGCGGGCACTGGAGTGGGTTCCTGCCAGGATGGCTGTTGCATGTCGGATTTACCTGCAAATAGAAACAATACAAGCATATATTGTGCATAAAATAAGACATGATGCAAGTTCCCATCGGACCATGAATATGCTTCCTTCAAATGGTTAGGATGACGTCGTTAGGCCATGCTGTCCTGGGCCATGAAACATGTAATAAAGCATTCGCATGCTATGAAATGATGCTCTCGGGTTATGAGAATGGTGCCTCCGAACGATGACGCCATGGAGGATGCAGTATGTGGTGATCTTTTAGCCATGCAATGTGGCGATCATTCAGCCGTGCAAATATGGAGATGTGGTATGAGGCGATCTTTCAGCCGTGCAATGCAGTATGTGGCGACCTTTCTGCCGTGTAATGTAGTATGTGGCAATCTTTTAGCAATGCAGAAGTAGAATGAAGCGATCTTTCAGCCGTGCAATGCAGTATGTGGCGAACTTTCAGCCATGCAGATGTAGTATAAGGCGATCTTTCAGCCGTGCAATGTAGTATGAGGAGATATTTTAGCCGTGAAATTCAGTATGTGGACAACCTTGCGCCATGTAGTGTGGTATGGGGCGATCTTTCAGCCGTGCAGTGCAGTATGTGGCGATCTTTCAGCCATCCAGATGTAGTATGTGGGGATCTTTCAGCCATGCAATGCAAATGGAGACAACGTTTAGTCTCGGAAGGCAGAATAGTAGCCTTATGCAATGCAAATGCAGATAGAGGTAGAGCTTAACCTCGGAAGGCATAATAGTAGCCTTATGCAGTGCAGAAATACAGATGGAGACACCGTTTAGTCTTAGAAGGCAGAATAGTAGCCTTATGCAATGCAGAAATGCAGATGGAGACATCGTCTAGTCTCGGAATACAGAATAGTAGCCTTATGCAAGAAATAAAATGGCAAATGGTAACGAAGCTTTATTAGCTGATAGCAGGTTGCGATATTATGACTATTGGGGTCATTATGAGACACGAAATCTCGTTGGTGTGTGTGGATAGCAAATGTGGGTAAGTGCAACGATTTTGAGAGTCATATTCCTGAACAATGTTTATCTCATGAGTGTAAAGTATGTTTGATGATTTCGCAATCCAAGTGCCTACATCCAAAGAAAAATTGTGAGTTTTGTAAAAGGGGAAGTTAGTTCATATCCCCACTGGCTTTGCTTGACCTGCTTGGGTTCGATCTGGTGATATTGTATATGTCACTGGGGTAGCGTTGCTGAACAAAGCATTTTTGATGATAGATATGCATGATTTTGTAAAAGTATAACATAAATATATTATTAAATTAGTTTTTAGATGAACCGGAGACTGTGATGCGGTTCGAGACGTTTCAACCTCTCTTGCTTCGGAATTTTGAGGGTCCTCCTCAAAAGTATGCCCCAGTTTAATGGGTTGATGCATCTTTCTGTTGCTTGCAATTATTGACTGAAATTACTTCAGAATTTGAGGGCTTCCTCAAAATTTTGCCTAGTTTCTGATTTCGGTGGGGAAATGAAAATTTTATTGAATTGTGACCGAACCTATAGGGATGCATATGTATCCCCTCTTAAACGGGAATCTGGTCAGGCGCAATTCAATTTACTTCATATAAGGAAAACATAAAGATCACGCATAGTAGTGCTTGTCTGCATATGAATTAATTGGCTTTTGCCAAACTTCTCTGTCCATTTCTGCGAGTATGAGGGCTCCACCTATGAGAACCTGGTGAAACATGTACAGACCTTGCCAGTTGGGAGAGAACTTCCCTTTGGCCTCATCTTGATGCAGAAAATATTAACACCGGCTGCCCTGGTGTGAACTGTCTTGTCTTGACTCTCTTGTTGAAGGCTCTAGACATTCTGTTATGATAAATTTGACCATGACACAATGCGCTCATTGTTCTCCCATCTATAAGAGCTAGCTGCTCGTAACAAATTTTTACCCATTCTGCATCATCGATCTCGACCTCTTGTATGATCCTTAATGAAGGAATTTCCCCTTTGGCGGGAATGACGACTTATGTACAATAAACCAGCATATAAGGTGTTGCCCCGATCGATGTGTGGACCATGGTTCGATACCCCAATAGAGCAAATGATAACTTCTCGTGCCATTGTTTATGCTTTTTTTTAATCATTTTCCTCAGTATCTTTTTGATATTCTTGTTGGCAATTTCCACAACTCCATTCTTTTGCGGCCTGTAGGCTATGGAATTTTTGTGGCTGATTTGAAAGTTTCACACATTCCTTTCATTAGATCATTGTCGAGATTGTAGCCATTATCAGTGATGATCGACTCTAGAATACCGAATCGACAAACAATACTGTCACAGACGAAGTCTGCCATGACCTTCTTAGTCACTGCCCTGTAGAATGCTGCTTTGACCCACTTAGTGAAATAATCGATGGCTACTAGGATAAACCTGTGTCCGTTTAAAGCAATGGTCTCAATTGGACCAATAACATCCATTCCCCAGGCGGCAAATGGCCAAGATGAGCTTGGTGCATTGAGCTCTTTTGGTGGCACCTTTATCATATCGGCATGAATCAGAAAGTGATGGAATTTCTAGACGTATTGGACGCAATCTGTATCCATAGTCATCCAAAAGTAGCTAGCCCAGAGTATTTTCTTTGCTAAAACAAAACCATTCATTTGTAGACGACAAGTCCCAGCATGAATCTCTTCTAGTAGTTTGGATGCTTCCTTTGCGTCGACGTACCTTAATAATCCTAAATCAGGAGTCCTCCTATATAGGATTCCTCCGCTGTGAAAGAAATTGCTAGACAACCTCCGCAACGTGGGCTTCTACGTGTGATTGGCAAGCTCCGGGTAATCTCCTTTCGCAAAATATTCCTTGATATCATGGAACCATGGTTTTCCGTCTGCTTCCTCTTCAACATGGGCACAGTAAGCTGGATGATTATGAATATTCACCGGTATGGGGTTAATGAAATTCTTATCGGGCTATTGTATCATGGATGACAGGGTTGCCAATGCATCGGCGAATTCATTCTGGATTCTGGGAACATATCAGAATTCTGTCTTTGTGAACCTCTTTCTCAACTCCTGTACATGATGCAGATACGGAAGTATCTTAGAGGTCTTGGTTGCCCATTCCTCTCGTACTTGATGTATGAGTACGTAAGGCTCCAAAAAATTTTGCTAAGTAATTTAGTATTTTGTGGTTCCACGTAGGGTAATTATAATACTTTATGTGCTATTAACATAGTGGGCATCAATTGGACTTGGTAAATAAGTGTACGAGTCATAAGTAATTTGGGGCCCAAGGTAAGGCTTAAGCCTAAGCAAGTTAGAAAATCTCACAGTAGGCTAAAATTCCAAATGAGTTTGCGCAAGTCCCTACTTTGAACGAGCATGTCTAAATATGTATAAGGTTTTATGTGATTAACAACCTGTCATATGAAAGGTCTTCGAGTCTAATTTCCAACGCCTCAAATTGTTCATCATTTGGACATTCCTAGATCAAAGTTTTGATCAAATTACCAAAGGCTGGAAAAATGTTTTCATGTGTCGAATCTGCGATCGCAAATCTGTCGCATTTTTGACTCTATGATCGCAGATCTGTCGCAGATTGGGCCAGTGTTGCCCAGTTTAGGGCACCTATTTTGTGATGCATTCTACGGCCTGAATTCTTGATTTGCAGTCCATTCTGCGATCGCATACCCTATTTCGGAGGATTCTTTTTTCTATTTTTATAACCCGGCGTCATTTTAATATATAGTCTATGGGGATTCACTTGGGGTTATTTTCTATAGATTTTAAGAGAGAGTTGAGCATGTATAGAGAGATAAAGAGAGATAGAAGGACCTTAGCTTCATAATCACCCATCTCTTGCTCAAGTCTTCAAGAATCAAAGAATAATCACATGTTTTTCATCTAAGAGGTAAGGTTCTATACATTAGACTTTAATTTTGAGTTTGGGGCTTAAGATGGGTTATTGAGGTATGATTCTTGGGTGTAATAGAATTATTTATACATGCATGTGAAAATTAGGTTTGTGGGAAGATTGTTGAACATAAATAAGTAAAGAATGGGTTGGGAAATGAAGGAAACCTTGTAAAAGAGTTTTGAAATCAAAAGGCTCAACTAGTATTCGATAAAATACTCAAATGAGCTGAAACCATGAATACCTTCCTAATTAGTGTTCAATTTTGTCATGTCCCAAAGTAGATTGGGATTGCTAAAATTTTCGGAGTGTCATGGTAACTTAAGGAAAGCTTAAACAAGGTATGTATGGATAAAACCCACTGTTCTTAGAAATTGAGCTCCCATGGTGTCCATGTAAAATTATAAGTCCCGAATTTGATTGACGTAGTATTTGTTATTTTAAAGAAATTAGTGTTGCAAGAATATATGTGAAAAGTGTGCCCCAATATGTTCAATATGCTATTCTTGATAAATTGGTGATATGTGAAGAATGTGAACTATATGCTAAATTGCCTAGATTTCATGTCAAGTTTAAATTGAGATTATTATGCCATAATCATGTGAATCTCTCTCTATGCTTACAACTTGAATTACTCTTCTATGTGCCAATTATCTTAAACTGAAAGCTTGATGTTGAATGTGAAAGAGATGTGGAATGTGAGATGTGAGACGTGGCCTAGTGCCAAGTATGATGTGATAATTATGGCCATAAGTGCCAGTGAAATTATATATGTGAAGTAAAGATTGAAATAAAATTGTGATTGAGGTAACGTCTTGGTAAGACGGCTTAGAAGATCGGGCCATGATCGGACGCCATGTTATAAACATGTGGTGGTAATGTATTGATAATTGAAACTGGAAAGTGAGAATGAAATAAGAGTAACGTCTTGGAAGACGGCTTAGCCGATCGGGCCGTGATCGGACTCCGCTAAAGGAAGCGGTGGTATTGTAATTGATGATGAATAGTATTAAAATGCCCAAAACTAAAGCTATGAAAATTATGTGAAAGCTATGTGATTCCTTTTATTTAATGATGCAGTGATTGTTTAAAGTTTTTGTTGAATACTAATGATTTCTTTGTTCTTGTATGATAGTTCTTTCTTTTGAAATGGTGTTTAAGATTTCTTTGTTCTTTTATGATAGTTCTTTCTATTGAGATGATATTTAGTTATACATACTAGTGTTATTCGACGACACTAACGTCCCTTTTGCCGGGGCGCTACATCTTTAAATGGATGTAGGTGGTTCTATAGCAGGCAGTGTTGGACGGAGCTAGTGACGCATCTTCCTTTCAGCTGACTTGGTGAGCCACACATCATTTTGGAGTCCTGTTTCATCTGTTTATCATGTACTTTGTATTTGAGGTATAGACGGAGCCTTGTTACCAGCATTTTCATATTATTCTTCAGTTGTATGTAGAAGCTCCGTAGACGGGTTGTGGGTAATGTCAGGTATTGGAATTAAAATAGAAATAGTGATGTTTGGAAAAGATGTATAAAACTTGTAACATTTTGATAATTATGATTTAAGCTGCTAATGGAAATGAAAGGGAAGTTGATAATGAGATGCTTACTAAGTATGATTAATGGAGTCTATCTCCTATTTATTCATGAATTGGTTTGGGTGGAATGAAACCTAACAGGCTTGCTCAGTCGGGTTTACTTGGTTGAGTGCCGGTTGTGTTCCTCGGTTTTTGGGGCATGACAAACTTGGTATCAGAGCCTAAGGTTTTAAAGTGTCCTAGGATGTCTTGGAGCCGTGTATAGTAGAGTCCTTCTTATCGGTGTGTAGTTGACCACATCTATAAGTTGGAGGCTATTCAAACATTTAGGAATTTAACCCTTCTTTGATACTCCAATCGTGTGATAGAGCTCAAGTTAGGGAGTTAGTTTTCTCTCCAAGACTTACTCTCAAAATGAGTAATCATGATACCATACTCCGCAAATTTGAAGCCACGAGGGGGGAGTGATCCCACCATTGAGTCTGATGGGATTGCCCAAGGACTTTTTAGGAGAATGTATGCAGCTGTGGAGGGATTGGCAGAACCTATCTCTAAGAGGGGAGTGTCCTTGTTCCTATTAATGTCACTGTACCACCATATAGTGTAGTATATTAGTATGCTACCAACATGCGTTAGGGATGTGGAGTCTCTGGGCATCGATTCAGTCATTTCCCTATCAACCCAAGGTCACCAAGTAAGTCACTACTTAGCACAACCAACGTACTCTTGTTGTATATGTACATCCATATTGAAGAGTCCTCAAGAACATGGCCTTAATAAGATGTGAGTCACAAAAAAACTTGTGTGTACCTACTCCTTGAAGGAGACGTATTGTTCGTGAATCCACTCTATCACAAATTCTCTTATTTACATCCTTTTGTGGAATTAAGTTCTATAAATACGTCCATGAATGGAGTTATAACTCTAGGATTAATACTTCCCACTTTCTTTTCTAAATTCTCAACAAGGAACTATATCCGATGAATTTCTTACAAAATATTTTATTGAAATGGACAACATCTGCCAAATTGTGCCTATGCATGCACTGTCGTAACGTTTACCTATATGGTGTCAAGTTCCATGTAAGGCATCCCAGTGTTGCGATCCTTCTCGAGTCACTCTTTTACTCACATGTGTATATGGCTTATATGGTTTGAACAGTCACTCTACTCTCTTGTGAGTATCATCATGAAAGTTTCTCAATATCTAGTAACATAAGAGCATAACTTAACACCTATCACATGGGTGCATGTCAATCAAAATGGTCACGGTGTGCATAAAGTCTCTTTGAAAATTGAGATCCTCACATCCCCGTCATAGGAAGATCTTGTGTCACCATCTCAGTATAACTTTTGTCTCCACTTGGGACATCCCGCAGTAAGTAGCTCACTTTGTTCCTAGTATCGTGGTTGTCCGTGGCGTGGTCGTGTATTGCAGTTGGGAGTTAATATAGCAGAAGCATGTCCAACTTATAACAAGCATTTATTTTCTCTTTACATGTCCACAACATGTGATAATTGTGTTCATTAGTTAGTGAATTCATTGTGCTAGTTTCCCCATACATGTTCAATAACCATGAGAGAATATATCCTTCTACGTGTCATTGTAACACTTTGTTTCTCGTAAGAACCCTTACTAGGCACTCCGTCAAGACCAAACGCACCTTTGGATGTTATCGTAGCACAACGCATGTTTCTCCTGTTTTCTGTCTTTCATTAGAATCTGGGTATTTCTGAAGTCAAAGTCCATGGAGAACTCATTATGAACATTTGAAAACCTTCCATGATTATTTTGTACTATCTTATTAGGTTCCTACCTCACTCAAGTTCATCAAGGGTTGATAGCATGCCGCAATTACTGAGATGATCTCCTTTCGATAATGGATTATCTACATATGTGATAGTGTAATGATATGCTTATCAGTCTAACTCTAGCCTTTTGGTTTTGGGTTGACCAAGGAGCAATACACATAGTAACACATTCATATGTCAAAGACTTTCTCTTAGTCAGGTTTTATAGCATCTCCCAATATGGCTTGTAATATCTGGTTTTGTAGAATTGTGTGGTAGTGTTTTATTATGAAGTAGAGTTGCTAAACATAATTGGATTTTTTAATTCTGGATATATACATCAAGTGACTTCATACCAAAATCTCTTTTCAAAAAAAAAAGTTTTAGCTCTTCGTAATCCCTTATATTATCACCTTTCCTAGTGGTTATAATGTAAAGGTCACTTCTATAAGCTCTCTCACTTTCTTTTCATTTGTCTCGCATCGTGTGTTCTTTACCCGTGATCTTCAATGTGATATTATCTTAATGTCTCGACTAGTTATCCAACTATATGATCTGATTTAATTAATGTAACGCCCCATGAAAACTTGTAGTCAAAACTTAGAAGCTCATAGTGGCAAGTTATGAATATTTGTTAGGAATGTGTAAAATTCTTCGCCGCGGTTCGGACCCTTTGTACTGATCTAAGCATTCAAAAATCAAGAATCAAAGTTTTCCAGAAAATTGCTATTATGCGGTCTAGAATGCGGTCGCAAATCAAGTATGCGGACCACATTTCTATCACAAAGTGAGACAGTGTGTTAGTCAAATTTGAGCTAAAAAGTGCTGTCCATTATGCGATCTCATAACTGATATGCAGACCCCATAGTTGTCGCATAATTATCTTGGAATTTTGTAAATGGCAGTTTTGCGATGCATTATGCGACCGCAGAACAGGTATGCGGATCGCATTTCTGCCGCAAACCCAGACAGATTGATCAGATTTTGGGAGCACTTTTGCGGTCCATTCTATGGGCCGCATTTCCACTTTGCGATCGCAAACCCGACTCGGGGCTCCAATTTTCTAATTTTTAAACCCAACCCCCTATCGTTATATTTGGTATTATAGCTCATTTTAAGCATATCTTCTGAGGCTTTTAGAGAGAGAGAAAAAGGGTCTTAGAGAGGGAAAGTGTCTCCCATCAAATTACTCCTTGAACCTTGCTAAAACATTGAAGAAAATCAAGTGAAGGCACCTAAATTTTCATTCCCAATAGGTAAGATTCATCACCTCAGCTCTTATTTCTATACTTAGTTATAAGGGGTCAGTAGTGAAGTAATTTATGAGTATAAGAATAAAATTCTTGCATGCATATCACACCATAGGATATTGGAAGGTAGAAAACTAAAAAGAAGGCAATTGGGGGTATAAAATGATAGAAATTCCTCACAAAAAGGGCCTAAGATCACAATGCACCTTTAGTATTTGATGATATGATCGACCCAAGCTAGAATTTCAATCTCGTCTCTAATTCTCAGTTCAATTTGTAATTCTTACACAATAGATCGATGTGCTAAGAGTTCCGAAATTTTGTAAGGAGTAAGGAAAGCTACATTGAGGTATGTATGGCTAAAACCCCCTTTTATTAGAAATTGAGCTCAGTTTGCGTTTATGCAAATGTGGTAAGACTAGAGCCTATTGATGTACCAATTGTTATTTCACATGAATTGGTTTGCGATTATATATATCAACATGAATAATGTACCTCAACATGTGTAACAAACTATCCTTGATATTTAAAGATGTGTGAAGAATAGAAATCATGTATTGGCATGCCTGGTCTATAAGCCAAGATTAGAAACTGAGATTGTCGTGCTAACTATGTGAAAACCTACTTATGTTTGCAACTTGAATTGCTTCTGTATGTGCCTATGGCCATAAAATTTCAAGATGAACATTTAAAGGGGAATGATGCGATAACTGCGGCCCTAAGCGCCAATAAATTGATGTGATCTATGTGAAATAAAGATTCAAATGAGATGAATAATGAGAAAGGAACAACTCCTAGGAAGGCGGCCTTGTCGATCGGGCCGTGATCGGACACCATGCCGCACACATGGTGGTGATGTACAAAATATTAATTTTTGGGAAAAGGGAAATGAAATAAAGATTGAGGTATGTGTCTCAAAAGAGGCAACCTAGCTGATCGGGTCGTGGTCGGACTCTGCTCAAGATAGCGGTGGTGTTGAGAACAGTGATGAGTATACGAAAGAAATGCCCCAAATTGAATTATGGAAATTTTATGCAAGATTATATGGTTTATATATGTGATGATATGGTGTCCAGTTAAAACCTTTGATTTACTCTTGTGATTTCTTTGTTCTTGTTTGATAGTTCTTTCTAGTAAAATGATTTTTCGTTATACATACTAGTACTATTCCATGGTACTAACGTCCATTTTGCCGGAGGCGCTACATTTTTAAATGAATGTAGGTGGCTCCATTACAGATAGTGTCGATCGCGCGCAACGGATTACCTTCTTCTCAAACTCTTGGTGAGCCCCTTCCTCCTTCAAGGTGTTGTATTGTATATCTTTTTTGTTGAGGATTTCCATTTTGAGGTATAGCCGGGGCCTTGTTGCCGGCATTGTCGTACTTATCTTTTGCATCCTTAGAGGCTCTGTAGACATATGTGTGGGTCGTGTATAAGTGTTGTGGGGTTCATGAACTATGTTGTAATTATAAACTTCTTCCATCTATAAATTGTAACTTCGTGGGAATCTCGGGTATTAACTTTAATTATGGTTTAAACCTATTTTATAAAATAAACGCAAATGTTGAATGTACCACCTTTTCCCGGCTTAAACAAAAAGGAAGCATGGTTATGTTATTAATAAAGAGTGGGGTAGGAAGTGTGTGATAAGGCTTGCTCGGTTGGGGTTACTCGATCGAGTGCCGGTCGCTCCTCCCGAGGTTGGGGCGTGACAATTAGCCTCACTTTTATGTACTCAACAAGTGCTCTGAGAGCGGGCAAATTTCCCCTTTTCTACAGAATTCTAATGTCTTTGACTCTGTTTAAGCTTGTCGATTCCAAGTGGCACTCCTGGTTGTGCTGCCTTACTTTCTATTTTCATTTGGTAACTCTCCTCATGAATCTAATTTTATTCCTTATGGCGTCAAGGGTCGGGGTATGTTCCTTTTGTTAGGATAAAAAGATATTGGTCGCACTCCGTATGAAATTTGCTCCTAAACAATCATCTACCTGCTCTACTTTTCCATGTGACTAGATAACCTAGGTTACTTTTCCCCGATAAATGCATTAAGATGTCTCATTCTTTCAAACTTATCCATGTGGTCACTTTGAGGCTTTGTTTTGTACCAACTCGTAATGTTTTATATACTTTCTTGCCATTATTAACGATTTTCTAGGACTACGAGGGTTTGTCTCATGGGTTTCAAAAGTAATGATTTTCCTTAAAGTTCAATCTTAAATTGCCATGATTTCAAACAAAAGTGTATCCCCTTTTCAAAAGTCTTAAATGGGTCGGATTGGATGGGTTACGTGGCCTTCTGCCCACTGAGCTTCCAGGATTATTGACAACGTCATTGTCATGTGCAGGAAATTTTGCTACCTCTGGCATTCCACCGCCTTAGGAAGGGTTGGATTGTTCGAATTATGATAATCTAATAAGTAGATAACTTCCTTTCCATCCTCATGCGCTTGTGGCATAGAATCATTGTGTCGCTTATTGTTAGGAGTGAAATCAAATTCTACGTATTTCATTTGCGGCCTCAATCACACCCATGTTGCAAGAGTATTACCATTTGAGCTCAGCTGCTTACCTTACGCTCAAGGACACAACTGGTGTATCCTACTTGTTCACTTCCTTAAAAACCCCAAGTTCACATACATGGTATCCACCTTATCTAAGAATATTAGTTACCACTATGCTTCATCTATCTAATAATTGATGTAGCCACCTGGACTAAACCATGTCACCATCATTAATAGAAAGCCTCGTGTCTCTTAGTATGTAACCTCATGAAATACTCTGCTTAGCACATAAATGGTTCCTGAATAATTCCAGTCCAATCTTAAACTCTATTGCTCTTTACTGTGTTGGATCTATTTGGTATTAAAGGTTCAAATGTGTCAAAGTCACCCTGTGATCACATACATTCAGTAGGTAATTTTATGGTCAACTTATTATAGCACATATTCGAGTAATTATGAAGGTCACTGCGGGTTTATTTTGGGTGATCGCATAGAGAATTAGAATTCTGGTGGGTGAACCGGTTATTCTCAAAAATTTCCCTTGTAGGTGTCTTGTGAATTGATGATGAAGGGTACGTAAGTGTATTTCCCATTAGGTCACACTAGGAGTGTGATGTTTCCCCATAGTTGTTCCTCATGAATTTGTGTTTTCATATGTCTATGTCTAAGAAGGTAGGTGAAGATCGTTTGTGTATCAACCAGGTGTAAATTATTGAAGGTCAATGTTAATGGATAGTTAGCTTATGCGAGGTATCTAGCTGTCATCCTTGTTAGATACGTTTTGAGGTTGGGGTTGTTTCCATGAATGTGTTATGGAAAAGCCTATAAGTATAAGAGGCCACATTGAAGGCCGACGGTATTATGGAAATAAGGTATTTTCTCTTTATTGTATAGCATCTGGTTTTGATTTGAAAAGTACCTTCTAGATGTTATCATTTAAAAATGTGCAGTCCATGTTCTGGTATCATTGTCATAATGTGGAGCTTGTAATAGTGAGATTAGTTTTATGGAAATATATATTATGGTGCTTTGTTGAGTTGTGGATGAGTTGTTAGGATGTTTTGATGGTTCTCTGGCAGGTGGATAGGCCTAGTTACAAAGGAGATGCTGCCGAAATTTCTGAAAAATTTAGGAGTTAGGAAAAATTTAGGGACTTGATGTAGGTTAGAAAGAGATATGTCATGTTAAGTGTTTGGGACAGGCTGTACTCCTCATTTAAATATGAATGATCCTAAGGGGGCAGAATGTAAGGCACCGAAACATTTTGCTAAGTAATTTAGGATTTTGTGTTTCCACGTAGGCTAATTATAATACTTTATGTGCTATTAACATGGTGGGCATCAATTGTACTTGGTAAATAAGTGTGCGTGTCTTATGGTAAGTAATTTGGGACCTAAGGAAATGCTTAAGCCTAAGTCAAGTTAGAAAATCTCACAGTAGGCTAAAATTCCAAATTAGTTTGCACAAGTCCCTACTTTGAATGAGCATATCTAAATATATATAATTTTTTATGTGATGAAGAACTTATCATATGAAAGATCTTCGAGCCTAGTTTTCAACTATTTAAACCGTTCGTCATTTGGAAATTCCTACACAAAGTTATGATCAAATTACCAAAGGCTAGAAAAATGTGATCCTGTGTCGAATCTGCGATCGCAAATTTGTCGCATTTTTGACTTTGCAATCGCAGAACTATCCTAGATTGGGCCAGTGTTACCCAGTTTTGGGCACCTATTTTGCGATGCATTATGCGGCTCACATTCTTGATTTGCGGTCCATTTCGCGATCGCAGACCCAATTTTGGAGGCTTATTTTTCCTATTTTTATAACCCGACCCCATTTTAATATGTAGTCTTTGGGGCTTCACTAGAGGTCATTTTCTACTGATTTTATGAGAGAGTTGAGCGCATATAGAGAGAAGAAGGAGCTTAGCTTCATAATCACCCATTTCGTGCTCAAGTCTTCGAGAATCCAAAAACCCAATCACATGTTCTTCATTTAAGAGGTAAGGTTCTATACATTAGACTTTAATTTCGAGTTTGGGGCATAAGATGGGTTATTGAGGTATGATTCTTAGGTGTAATACAATTATGTATACATGCGTGTACAAATTAAGTTTGTGACAAGATTGTTGAACATAAATAAGTAAATATTTGGTTGGGGAATGAAGGAAACCTTGTAAAAGAGATTTGAAATCAAGAGGCTCAACTAGTATTTGATAAAATGCACAAATGAGCTGAAACCATGAATAACTTCCTAATGTGTGTTCAATTTTGTCATGCCCCAAAGTATATTGGGATTGCTAGAATTTTCGGAACGTCGTAGTCCCTTAAGGAAAGCTTAAACAAGGTATGTATGGCTTAAACCCCCTCTTCTTTGAAATTGAGCTCCCATGGTGTCCATTTAAAATTGTAAGTCCGGAATTCGATTGACGTAGTATTTGTTATTTCAAAGGAATTAGTGTTGCAAGAATATATATGTAAAGTGTGCCCCAATATGTTCAATATGCTATTCTTGATAAATTGGTGATATGTGAAGAATGTGAACTATATGCTAAATTGCCTAGATTTCAAGTCAAGTTTTAATTGTGATTATTATGCAAAATCATGTGAATCTCTCTCTATGCTTACAACTTGAATTACTCTTGTATGTGCTAGTTGTCTTAAATTGAAAGCTTGATGTTGAATGTGAAAGAGATGTGGAATGTGAGTTGTGAAATGTGGCCTAGTGCCAAGTATGATGTGATAATTGTGGCCCTAAGTTCCTATGAATTGATATATGTGAAGTAATGATTGAAATGAAATTGTGATTGAGGTAACGTCTTGGTAAGACGGCTTAGCCGATCGGGAAATGATCGGATGCCATGTTATACACACATGGTTGTAATATATTGATAACTGAAACTGGAAAGTGAGAATCAAATAAGGGTAATGTCTTCAAGACGGCTTAGCCAATCGGGTCGTGATCGGACTCCGCTCAAGGAAGCAGTGGTATTGTAATGACGATGAACAATATTAAATGCCCCAAACTAAAGATATGAAAATTATGTGAAAGCTATGTGATTCCTTTTATTTGATGATGTAGTAATTGTTTAAAGCTTTGGTTGAATACTTATGATTTCTTTGTTCTTGTATGATAGTTCTTTATCTTGAAAGGGTGTTTAAGATTTCTTTGTTCTGTTATGATAGTTATTTCTATTGAGATGATGTTTAGTTATAAATACTAGTGCTATTCGACGACACTAACGTCCCTTTTCCCGGGGGCGCAACATCTTTAAATTGATGTAGATGGTTCCATAGCAGGCAACGTTGGACGCAGCTAGTGATGCATCATCCTTTTAGCTGACTTGGCGAGTCCCACTTTATTACGGGGTCCTGTTTCATTTGTTTATCGTGTACTTTGTATTTGAGGTATAGTCGGAGCCTTGTTTCCTGCATTTTCATATTATTCTTCAGTTATATTTAGAGGCTCCGTAGATGGGTTGTGGGTAGTGTGAGTTATTGAAATTAAAATAGAAATAATGATGTTTGGAAAAAATATATAAAACTTGTAATATTTTGATAATTATGATTTAAACTACTAATGGAAATGAAAGGGAAGTTGTAAATTAAATACCTAGTAAATATGATTAATGGAGTCCATCTCCTATTTATTCATGAATTAGTTTTGGTAGAATGAAACTTAACAGGCTTGCTCAGTCGAGTTTACTCGGTTGAGAGCGCTCGTGCTCCTCAGTTTTTGGGGCGTGACAGAGTAGATCTGAATCTCCAATTATTAGCAGATCTTGAATGTTCATGTCAATGGCTATTTTGAGCCCTAAGATTCAGCCTTCGTATTCGGCCATGTTGTTGGTGCAGGGGAACATGAGCTTGGCAGATACTGGATAATATTGACCGGTTTCTAATACCAAGACTGCTCCTATGCCAACTCCTTTGATGTTTGCTGCTCCATATGATACTTATTCATTAGGAAAATACATTTTCAGGGGTTCGTATTCTCCATCCACGGGATTCTCAGCGAGGTGATCTTCCAGGGCCCGTCTTTTGACCTTTTTCTGAGCTACGTAGACAATGTCGAACTCACTTAACGAGATTTGCCACTTGGCTAACTTGCCGGTGGGCATGGGCTTCTGAAAGATATACTTTAAAGGATCCATCCTTGATATGAGATACATAGTATAGGCACAGAAGTAATGTCTTAGCTTCGGAGTGACCCAAGTCAAAGCACAACAGGTGCGTTCCAAAAGAGAATATCGGCCCTTATATGGAGTGAACTTCTTGCTGAGATAATAGATGACCCATTCCTTCCTTACTATTTCATCATGTTGCCCCAGAACGCAGTCGAACGCTCCGTCCAGCACCGCAAAGTAGTGTAATAAGGTTCTACCTGGCTCTGGCGGGACCAAGACTAGTGGTGTTGACAAGTACTCCTTGATTTTGTCAAAGGCCTTTTGACACTCGTCGGTCCATTTGGTAGCGACGTCCTTCTTCAACATCTTAAAGATTGGCTCACAGATAACTGTGGACTGTGCTATGAAGTGGCTAATGTAGTTGAGTCTTCCCAAGAAACTCATCACGTCCTTCTTTTACTTTGGCGGTGGTAGTTCTTGAATGGCTTTGACTTTTGATGGATCTAGTTCTATGCCTCGGCGGCTCACGATAAACCCAAGCAACTTCCTGATAGGAACCCCAAAAGCACATTTTGCGGGGTTCAGTTTTTGGTTATACCTACGCAATCTATTAAAAAACTTCCTCAGATCTCTTATGTTGTCAGTGGCCTTCTTAGATTTGATGATAACGTCATCCACATATACCTCAATCTCATTTTGTATCATGTCATAAAAGATGGTAGTCATGGCCCTCATATAGGTGGCCCCTGCATTCTTTAGGCTTAACGACATCATTTTGTAACAATACATCCCCTTATGGCGTGATGAAAGCCATTTTCTCAGCATCTTCTTCATCCATCCAGATCTAATGGTAACCAGCGAAACATTCCATGAATGACTGCAGCTCATGCTTGGCATAATTGTCAATCAAGATGTGTATATTTGACAAGGGGAAGTCGTCTTTCGGACTGGCCCGGTTAAGATCCCGGTAGTAAACATAGACTCTGACCTTTCCGTCCTTCTTTGGCACTTGCACTATATTGGCTAACCATGTCGGGTATTCTACTACCCTGAGAACCTTAGGTTTTACTTGCTTAGTGACTTCTTCCTTGGTTTTCAAACTCATATCAGGCTTGAACATCCTAAGCATCTGCTTTACCGTACATGTCGGATCAGTTGGCAGTTTATGGGCCACAATAGACGTACTTAAACCAGTCATATTGTCATATGACCAGGCTAATATGTCCTCATATTCCCTTAGAAATTCTATGTATTCCTTCTTTTCTGATGGCGACAAATGAACGTTGATTCATGTTTCCTTGACATTTTCTGCATCTTCCACGTTAACAATTTCTGTCTCGTCCAAGTTGGACTCCGGTCTATTCTCAAAGTTCTCTACTTCTTTGATAATTTCCTCTAGTATATCATCTTCATCTGAATCAATGTCCGTTTGTTGCATTGTCTCGTTGCATGTCACATTTATTGGTTCATCAAGATAAGTAGTAGTAATGTTGTATAAATGAAGTAAATAAGAGAAAAATAATAATAAGTGTCAATTCGTAAGAAAAGTCGAAATGCTTTTGACAAATTTCATAATTGTTTTGAATATTGAAGATCTTATTGAAGGAACAAAATGCGAAAAGAAAATCGTCTAGTAAAAAAAATAGTTCATGATGCTTGTTTAACCTTGCTACCCTGAGGTTTTCCGGGCTCTGGTTGTTCTGATAGACCTGTTATTGAGGCGCGTTCCTCTACTTACGGCCTATATGGAAGGTCCTTCCCCCCTCCTCCTCAAGGATAACACAACAATCCATATCATTGTCTTCTAAAAACAAATTTTTCACTACAGCAAGCGCTTCTGCTTCGTCCGTCCCGGAGACAATGTCAGCCTGTTGGAAAGTCTGCTCTAAGCGCAGTATCGGTTGCTCCAGTGGGTAGTAACGACCATGCCATGGCGGCGACCAGTTATTGAACTCTTCCCAAGTGTAATTGTATACCAGACAAAAAGTAGTGCCATGCTTCTTGAGCTTTATGTGTTTAGAAATCTCCTAGAGGTTCTTGCCAAGCCCCTTGCCAGGTTTGTACATACTCCAGTTCAATATACTCTCGATCTTGTTGTCCCACCAAAAGATTTTATGTTGATTGCTCCTTCTTTTATCTCGTGCAAACCTTTGACCAACTTCTTGAGTGTTACCAGAGGATAGATGTTAAGACTAGAACCCCCGTCTACCAGGATACTGGTGATGAAATAGTCCTCACATTGTACGATGATATGCAGGGCTCTGTTGTGACCCAACCCTTCAGGTGGCCGCTCGTCCACATAGAACTTTATTTTGTGGCTTTCTAGCACTTGTCCCACCATATTGGCCATTTCTCCGCCAGTGATGTTACTCGGCATGTATGCCTCACTCAGCACCTTCAACAAAGCATTTTTGTGTGTCTTGGAGTTCTGCAACAAAGAGAGTATAGATATCTGCGCTGGTGTTTTTTTTATATGGTCAATGACTGAATACACCTTAGCGTGTATCTTTATCCATAGGTCATCTGGGCCTATTTTAATGATGAGTGGCCGTTAGGAAGCTTGCTTAATTGACTTAGCTAAGTGCTCTGGTATAGACTCTTCCAGTCTTATCATACCTTATTCTGCAATAGTCTCTTCGAACCTTACTTTGCCTTTCCTCCTAGCCTCCGCAATATAATCCCAATGGATAGCTTTTGTATAGAATGATAGCATGGTGGCCATCGCCACTGGAATTGGTGCGGCTACCCTCACTTCAAATAGGACCTGTTCTTTGGGTGGCAAAATGGAAACTTCAAATGGTGCTGGTGCCTTTGCTGATGGAGCTGCTTCGAACTCAAGAGGGATAGATACATTTACCTCAGTGACATAAGATGGTTGAATCTGGACCATGATAGGGTTAAGAGTAATTGCTGGCTTCTTTGGATCATCTCCTTCTTCGATCACCCCCATAGATCCCTCAGGGTCCCAATCATCTTCCACTGCAATCATGTGAATACCCCATCCTTTGTGCTCTGGCAGAGGGTTGTTGCGGATATTCGAGGTGGGTTCTTTTTCCACAATAACCTTATTATCGATCAGAGACTGGATCTTGTCTTTCAAAGAGAGACATTCATCAATGGTATGTACCTTCATGCTGGAGTGGTATGCACATGATTTGTTTCGGTTAACCAACTGAGAAGGATTCTCAGGGGTTGAAGCGGGGATAGGGGCGACATAACCGGCGGCTTTGAGTATCTCATATAGTTGGTCAATGTGCTCAGCACCATGTGTAAATTTTTGGGAGCCCTGCAGTCAAAATTTGGTCGTGGTCTAGGGAAGTTTTGACGAGTAGGAGGTGACTAAGAGTGGGATGGTTGAGTATTGTACGTTTGGTAAACATGCATGGGTTGGGAATATCTTGGTGAAGTAGGCTGATATGTGGGAGATGGAGATGGTTGATAGGCGGGTGGTGAGGGTGCTTGGTAATTCAGAGTGGGCTGATATGTGAGTGGAGGTGTTGGGTATGATTCGTATTTAATATGAGATTTGGTTCTTTGTTTAACCATCACAGCTCCTACGTCTCTATTTTTTGACACACCACCGGACTGCAAGGCCTTATTTGTAGCTTGCAAGGCCTCAAAGTTTGTGACCATACCTCTCTTAATGCCTTCTTCGATTCATTCCCCCGGCTTGATGATGTCAGAAAATTTGTGGCTTTCAATCATCATTAGTCACTCATAGTATTGTGGATCTTAGGCCCGGACAAAGAATTTGTTCATTTATTCCTCCTCTAAGGCAGGTCTGACCTTAGCGGCTTCCGACCTCCAGCGAGTAGCATACTTGTGAAACATTTATGTACATTTCTTCTTCAGATTCTAAATGTAGAACACATCCGATGCATTTTTTATGTTAAATCTAAACCAGTCCATGATATCAGAGGCCATTCCTACCCAACTTGACCATTTCTTAAGATCCTGGCTGATGTACTAGGATAGTGCATCTCTTTTTACACTCCTCATGAATAGCTTCATGTGGATTATCTAATCTTTTCCTACCCCAACCAACTTGTCACAATACGTCCTCAAATGGACCCTAAGATCACCTGTACCGTCAAACATCTCGAACTTTGGAGATTTGTACCCCTCGGGCAGTTCGACATCGGGCTGTATGCATAGATCTTGATAATTCAACCCTTAAACTCCATTGTTTCCTTCAACACCTTGGATCTGGATAGTCAATTTCTTAAGTTCTTCAGCCAGGTTCCTAATAAGCAAATCTTTATCATCAGACTCGAGTATGCTAGAGATGTGTTGGGTGGAGAGTGGAATGGTCTCCACGTACATGGGGGTGTTATGGTGGGTGTGGAAGTGGTCATGAGTGGAGTTTTGGAGTTTTGGGAGAAGCAATGGGGTGTTATTTGTGGTGTGGCAAGTGTTGCATTGGGCCTTTGGTGGAATAATATGGGGATCAGGATGATTTTGTTGCTTTGGGATATTTTGGGGTTGTGTAGGGTTTTGAGTATTGGGAAAGGTGATATGTGGGGTGCTGAGTGGAAATGACAAACTTACCAGATTCCGAATCCGGTCGAGCTCATCCTAGAACTTTAGCAATTTTTGTTCAAGTTGGGATATATTTTCCGTAGGAACCCAAGTACCATGACCATTAGTGACCTCTACCCCTTAAGTTGAATTCTCCTTTTTGACGTTGTTCAAATCTTCCGTCCTGCCTTCGTTCTTGTTCTTAACAAGACATAGAGGAGGAGTGGGTGGAGGGCCCTTGCATCTTGTGGAATAGAATGATGTTGCCAGTGTGCTCGAATTAACCTTAGTGGAGGGGAATAACAAAACAAAATATAAAGCAAAAAGGTAACCAAGTTAGTTGGGTGTTATAAAAAGCGTTGCAATATTTAAACACATAGTGCGAGAATGTAAATTGCATCCTAATTTCGGGACCTCTTTGTGCCTGAGGTAGGCCTAGCGACAAATTAATTTGGAGAGCTCAGTATGCTAAATGGCTCATTTTATTGCTAGAAAATAAGACGAATCCCAAATCGACACTAAACAATTGGTAATAAAAGATACTAATGGCCATTGGACTTATTACATCTTAAATAGCGAAAAGATAAAATCCTATCTACTTGGTCCCTGAAGGACCTTCCCTAGATTCTGCATCCTTGGCTCCGTCTAACAGCTTCCCCAGCTCGCAAAGTCCCAGCAATAGGTAGGCCTTGGATAGATGTTCGCATTCGTTTCCCTCAGCATTCTGACAGCCTTCAACCCTTTTGAGAAACTTTCTTTCCAGCTCCACTATGCCTCGTTCCAAGTATCGCAGTCGCTTGTTGGTATTCACAGCCATGTCCTTCCACTCCTCAATTAATATTTGATTGGCTTCTTGTATCTTACGGTGCTCGCCTTCGCACTCCCAGATCCTCTTGCGCAGTTGGTAGTATTTGACTTGTGCCTCGACCTTTTCATCTATGATCCTGTGACCTCGAACAAACCCAAGCTAGCTCAGACCATCATGATTATCCTCCAACCAGCCAGAATAGTATGGAGCACAACCAGCATGGTATCTATCCGGCTCGATGGTATCCTTCCCCATGACGATCTTGCAGTGCCACATATGCTAAGCTAGGGACTTGTAAGGGCTATTATCATCCTGGAAGTCAGCCCGAATGTAACTCATCTTGTCTACCCTGGGTACAAACTACTTCCTACCAGCTTGCCTCATAACCCGGAGTGGGACGTAAGGGCATGTTCCCCTCTGACCGATCAATATCAGGAAAGGTGTGTCTCTAGATCGATCGATGAACTCCCTGGTCGAAAACCACTCGAACATCCA
Organism: Nicotiana glauca; assembly: GCA_026770625.1. NCBI lineage: Eukaryota > Viridiplantae > Streptophyta > Magnoliopsida > Solanales > Solanaceae > Nicotiana > Nicotiana glauca. The sequence continues at coordinate 167,696 of MU771467.1, read as the reverse complement.
TTGTACCTGCTCCTCGGTCAAATTATCAAACAGTTCTACCCACCCTTTAGCATCCTCCGGCCGAGCAAACATATCAGGGATATAATTCATTCTCTTTGGGTGATGGAAAGCGATGTGATCGTCCTAGTCCATTCGCTGAATCTCTTGTCGGTATTCACCCTTTTGGAGGTGATCCATGAGCCAAAGTTGAAGTAGCAAATTGTAGCCTTTGAAGTGACTGGCTCCCTATTGACACTTCTCCAGGGCTCGGTATATTTCTGCAATGATCATGGGCACATTGCTGAATGGTTTCCGGCCTATTCCTTCAATCAAGGTCTTAGTTACCATTTCCAATCTAGTGTGGATTATTGCTTTCTTCATTGGAAACACGATCAACCATAGGAAACAAAACATGAATATAAAGACCCTTCAGTGAATATGCCCTAAAGATGTGATGGCAAACTCGTCAGGACAGGTGAGGTAGGATTTGCTGTGATCGTACCTCTCATACAAATAGTCAAAGGGGATATAGGATTCTTTTAGGCATGTCAATTCTGGATTCTTCTTCAGAACCATCATTTTGAGGAAGCCTCTACCCTTGCAGTTCTCAGGCATCAGTAAACCCGGAGTTTCCCATACCAAATTAGCCAATCCTCCTATTTCTTCTAGCAAGGGTGCCATCTTAATGTCCCTAAAGCGGAACACAACCCTTTCACAATCCCAAAACAATGTGGCAGCTTCTATGATTTTGTTGTTGGGTTGAATTTCCAGGAGGGAAGGTAGATTACCTAGATATTTTTGGATGAGAGTCTAATCACTAGAGTGAAGATCTTTCCACCAGCTTTGCAGTCTTGGGTGGATGTTGGTAACCATGCCAAATCTGGGGATTTTATGCCTCATTATCTGCAAGATAGAAGGGTTAGACCCCACCCCCACCAGACTTGACTATTTAACATCAACAATTAGCATTAAGCATTTGGTTCTCCAAATAAATGCACAGAACGTGATGATGTCTGTTTGGGTTTAGGAAAACCCAGTGGACTTTGGACAAGGCTATCTTAAAGGATCATTATGTGGACAACATAGCTGGTCCGACTAGGTTTGACCATAATGCATGCACAATTTAAATGGGATAAGGTTTCTATGGGGTTTTAGACTGATACCCTTGAGCGAACAATTCAAGGTGGGAGGCTTGGAACAGTCGACGACACCGCTGATTGACTACTTTTACCGAAAATATGCCTTTCTAAATTTAGGGGGCAATGATATAGAAAGAGCGTAACAACTCATTATAAGTGTTGCTATAGTACTTGTTTTGGCATAAGTGGAGTATGATGTTGAGCATGATTATGCAAAAAAATAAAAGCATGTTGACATGTATTTGCACGTTAAGAAAGCAATAAATACAATAGTTTCATCATTTAAAGCAGTAATAAAGGAAAGAAATAAAAAAGACAAGTCAGTTTTGCAATGGAAAAGGAAATTGAATGCTTAATGGAATTAAACAAAAAATTGCACATAAAGAGATATAAATTCACAATAACAGTCTAAAATGGTAAAAAGCCTAAAATCCCCATGCTATCGCACCCCTTTTTTTCCCTCCCCGCGGTGGGAGAATCGGGTTTATGACATTTTTGGTATGGGGCAACTTGTTCCTTTTGGGAAATGGTTTTGCATTTTTTGGACAGTTGCCACCTAATGATTTATGGTACATTAGGACACCTTACAAGATTCAAGTACAACTTTGCTATTGATAACCAGAGATAGGGTAAGGGCTTTGAAATTATCCCGAAGGGAAGGTGTAAGGCACCCCTCAGGATCTACTAGTGTGTTTCTCGGCCAAACAGTTGTTGTGAATTTAGGAAATAGACAAGTATGGGCTCAAATATTAGGGGGTCTAAACACATGAAAAGAAAGAACAATTGGAATAAGAAAAAAAAGAGTTTGCAAATAAAGTGAAAGGGGTCCTAGGTTTATTATAATATGGATAACATCAATGCAATACCCGGTAATCACTCCTGAAAAGAGATACACGTGGTATTAGCGCACCGATCATCATATCGATATCTATCTTTCCCTCCCCGTTTAAGGTACTAAAGCGCGAATTGGTCTCGATTACTATTGTATATGGTTACCCGTCCCATTCCTATCAGTCTCGGAGGTACTTATTACTACTATTCCTAAAGGGAAAGGGATATTAGGCTGATTGGTTTCAAAGGATAAAATCTAAGGCGGCATACAAAAGCACATATTGCATGTTGGGGAAGCATATAATAGATACAGGCTCAAACATACCTCCTTGAACAAAAACGCATAACTAGCATGACTTACATAAACTTTTAGGGTCTGATTTAAATACTAAAGATGAGGGGAGTTTGATTCAGAGCCAGATTCATCAGATACCTTAGATAAGAAGCCCAAATCAGGCCTGCCTGCTGGTTTGAGCAGTTACTAATTAATAGAGGCGAATTCGGTTTTATTGTTATTATTACCTAAGGCTTGCCTAAGTGTTTAGACGGAGTCCTATAGGCATGATATCTACTTAATTCAGAATGCAGTGAAATAGTAACAACGAATTATTTGGGATCCTATAGGCATGCTTGCTAAACCTCGTTAAGTAAGGGAATTAGATTGTTTAAAACTGATTCACAATAGACTAATTTTAGACCAATTTCAGATTCTGCAGGTGGTGGTATCTACTATTGCTGATATAAACCCTATGAACATGATATCTAACATTGGGTGTGAATGAGACGAATTAAATTTATTTAAGAATCTCTATAGGCATGATTTCTATATGTTACTGATTTCAGCATTACAAACGTGACACTTATTTTTAGCCGTTTAGAATCTAAAATATGGTATCTAAGTGGCATGTAGAATTTAAATACGTCCTATAGGCAGGTTATCTAGGAGTGATATTGACCATGAAGAAATTGAGATAAACCTTATAGTCATAGTATCTAAGATGCAGTATTGAACGCAAGGAATTTAAAACAGCCCTATAGGCATGCTTTCTACCCATGAGCATGCATGATCACCCGACCTTTTTTTACTAGCCAACCCCAAATGTTTATTACAACTTATTACAAACCAGAAATATCGAATTACAAAAGAAAGAATGAAAAGAAAAAAAACAACCATAGGATGCCTGATTTGACTTTCTATCTGAGATGTCCAAGGAACCGTATCATTTCCAATGCCATTGACTTCAAAGCCTTTCTCAGACCTGGGTGTGTCAGAGTTCCCTAAGGGCCTCAATAGGACCCCGGGCAATGCTCCAACCCAAGTTACACAACCAAAATAGAGATGAGTGCAGTGTGGGAATGCAATCGTGTGTCTAAGTTCAGAGGGAGATCATGGGTCCCAAGGAAAGGCTCACATGAGGGGGGCAGAACATAAGTCTAAGAAGAGAGTGAAAGTGCAAAAATAGAGTTCTAAGAGGTGAGGGAATAAAGGAGAAGTAAAGGGTGATGGGAGACAACTATTAACATTTCAAGGAATCATTAACTTCACACAAATGGGGCAGGGGATTAGAAATCCATTGCAAGGAGCCTATACACTTGGGCATGGGTTAACTTTGGGCATGAATAGCAATTGGAAGTGCTGCCATGCCTGTAAATCAACCAGAACACACAACAAATAAGGGAAACATGGTGGTTATGATCCTAGGAGGATCAAGTTTGTGCCATGCACAAAAATTTCCAATATTATAATGCCGCAAACCAACCACAAGTATTAAACACATTGGGGTAGGGATTTAGGATTCACAGGTCATAATACATTGATCCAGAATAAGAGAAGTAAAATTACAGCATGCAAAATAATGGTACTGGGCTAAATACCATGAGTGGGCAGGCAAGAATGCAAGAAACAGTAAATAAGCATGTTGTTGTTGGTACAGAAAACTTAATTAGAACATACCAGTAAAAAATGCAAAATGCAGAAAACAAGCAAGTTTCCCCACAGCCTAGCCTTGGCTTTCAGCTGGCTAGATAAGGCAACAATATAGTAGTAGCAAAGAAGAGAGAGAGTTTAGTGAAGTGTGTGTTTGAACTCAAGTGTTATGCCTTGTGTTCATGTATGTGTGTGTTATTGAGAGAGCATATATATAGTTTGAATCTAGGTAGAATAATATGGTAAAAATCAAAGTCAAGCAGTAATTATAGAACTAGGTATCAATTAGTATCAAATCAGTATAAGTACTTTCTTTAATTAAGGGAATTAGAACGGTAAGAACATGATCAAATGTGTCTGTTTGTTGTCCATATATGGTTTAACTATTTTCTCATTCAATTAACTGCTAAAGTAAATCCTTTATGTAATTTCTGCTATTTTTCTATGTTAAAATCTTCATTCAGTGAAGGAAGCTCATGGTAAGAATGTCAAAATCCATGATCATATGCAATGGCTGAAAAAGGACCGTTGTTGCTATGATGCCGCAAAAATTGAGAGGAAACAAGTGATTGCCTTCTTGAAAACACAAATCATGTCAACAAGATCTCAAATGCAGGGTCAATTTTTTCCTATCCATAGAGTTCTTTGCAACGATAAAGATGTATTCATCCTTTTAATATATTTTTAAAACGGTAAGCCACGAAGCTGTATTGCTTGAAATTTTTTCAAATTCATATCTAATTGTCAAGAACGACTGTATAACATGATTATTGCTATTTTGATACTTGGAAATACTTACAGTTTAATCCCTCCAAGGCTCCTTCTGCATTAGTTTTGTCAGGTCAACCCAAAATTTGTCTCTCCTACTTATTCATTAATTCTTTTTGTTTTCTCTCTTGTCGCATGATACAACTCTTTGAATTTTATCCTTAAATAACTTTGTACCACCTTAATATGATTTCTTAGTAATTATAGCAACTGACAACAATCAACTTTATAATAACAGATTAAATAGCGGAATTCATCCGTATTACATCGAGATAATGCTAACCTATTCCCTTATACAATGATTCTAGAGCAACCAGCAGGTACCCTAATGTATTAACTGTCGAATCAGATTTAAGATGTAATATGCTTAATGACAGACAAGCTATATAATGAAACTGCATATGATGTTGCTAGACAATACGAAGAATTAGTGTGTCATCTTCAGGAGAAGACTCGGACTTCCAACAATAAGAAGAAATATTTGCATTATCAAATATGATAATTATTTTCTTTCGGACGGCTTTATCTAACACAAAACTTGAAAAGTTCTTTTCTTTTGCAGCGCTTCCAAAAATGATAATTGAAATTTTCGTTTTGTAAAAGTTAATAATGACGAATGTTAATCAACAAAGAAGAAGAAAAGTTCGATACAAATAACATATGTGATACACTTGTAAATTGAGCAATGACTAAATCTATTACATGCAATTGTACATCCATTATGATTTCTCAGTGGATAGACATTCACTGGACATTAACACATTGCTGGATAAAACATGGAATAAACTGAAGCTAGCACACAGAGAGACTCAGACAAATAATAAGAACTTGAACATGGTAGAGTTGTTCGGAAACCAGTAAACGACCTTCATTTCACTTGCGCTGCAAGCTTTCCATCCTCGTGATATAGATATAAAAACACAAATATTGCATGCCTAACCATCACTGCATAACTCATTGTATGTACAACTGCGCCCGCAAGTCATCAGCTTAGCAGAAGGTAGGAGTAGCATGCCTTCTAAAACTTCTAAATCATGATTAACATCTCTTGTGGCAATCACTTGTGTCTTTGAGAGACATGACAACTGAGCTGTAACATTTTATGAATTTTAAGATCTGGAATTCACACCCTCGGAATTGTGATGTGCCTAACATTTTACTTGCTAGGCCAGCTAACGTTAGAATAGTTTCTAGCCATTTCTAAGTGAGAAAACCATAACTATCGCAATAACTAAATATATTCCCAGAACTGGTTGTCGTGAATACATGAGCGTATAAGATACTACAGAAGATGGTTTGAAATAAACATAAATGTCTGAATCAAATAAACAGCTAAATGAAGTATACATAGAAGGGGACATCAGAGTTGCGAACGTCGAGAAACTATACCTCAAGTTTCCTCTGGATAGCTGGATCCGAGCAAGTCTACGGAACGTCGCTGGGACCGACTCCGGTATCTGCACAAGAAGTGCAGACTGTAGTATGAGTACAACCGACCCCATGTATTCTATAAGTGTCAACCGTAACCTTGATGAAGTAGTGACGAGGCTAAGTCGGGTCACTTACATTAACGTGTACGCAATAATAATAATAATAATAATAACAATAACAAAAAAGACATAAATAGGCGTAAAGCAGGTAGTTCAAATCAATGAACTCAAAATCAACTAGCAGAGAGTCCCAAGAGATGTGACATTTTTTGTGAAAATCACTGCTCTCTATAAAATTAATAGCCTATTTGGCGAAGCTTCTCCCCGGCCAAAAGTGCTTTTTTATTTTCCAAAAGTGTGCTTTTTGGCTCAATTTGAGGTGTTTGGCCAAGCTTTTTTCGAAAAAGTGCTTTTGGCAAGAAAAACAAGCAGAAAAAGTAACTTCTCCCCAAAAGCAAAATCAGTTTTGACTTTTCTTCCTACCAAAAGTACCCTTACTTAGTTTAAAGTATTAAGTAGTATAAAATGACTTTTGAAATGAATTTTCATATTTACTGAATGATTTTTTGATATATTTGAATTATCTTGAAAGCATAAACTACTTTTTAATTTTATTTTTATATTTTACTTTATTAAAATAAAAAATTAATTATTATATTAATAATATATATATATATATATATATATATATATATATATATATATATATATATATATATATATATATATATATATATATATATATATATATATATTATAACAAAATTTGCAAAGGTGCATCCCAGCAACAACAACAACAACAACCCAGTATAATCTCCGACATCCTTTCCTCCAAGAACTTCCCACCTTGCTCTTGGGGAGACTCGAACTCACAACATCTCAGTTGGAAGTGGGGGTTTCTTAAAGTTGCATCCTAGCAATGAACATAAAAAAATGAATATATATATAAAATATTTTAAACACATCAAATAGCTAGAGCTAACATCTATTATAAATCGCATTTACTATCCACTTTGCTACATGTAATTTTTCTGATACATGGCTGGTTTAGCTCCATTCGCATCGTCTCCTGGTTTTGAAAGTGACCCGTTTTTATAAGCTTGACCTCCACATTAATTTAAGCCCCATGTAATCTTTCCTTCTTCTAACCAAAAAAACTCTTAATGTTTCTGGACCTTAAGTTTCCTATTTGTATTTTATTTCTTTGCATCAATAGCTTTGCGTTCCCATACTAACAATTGGGACAAATAAAGATGCATTATTTGTTATAGCCTGCTAATTATAATATAAAAAAATTATATTTCTATGTCCACTCCAAATATATAATGTCAAATGAATACTATAAATTGGAGGGATTCAGATACATGAAAGCACTAATTGTTGGGGCTTACCTAAAGGGGGATCCCATTGCACCTTCTTCTCCTCTTGTACTCTACAACTGTTATACGACTTCCCGTGTTAGTTGGTTCAGGTCCGGAGAGATTTCAGAGTGAATTGAGACACTTAGTCTCTTAATTGATAGTTTATGTTGTAAAACGTTGACCGAATATTGACTTATATGTAAATGACCATGGATTTGAATTGTAATGGTTCTGATAGCTCTGTTATGTGATTTTGGACTTAGGACCGTGTCTGGATTGTGATTTGGAGGTCCGTAGTTGAATAACGCGTGAAATTGTAAAAGTTGGAAGTTTGGGAGGTTTGACCGGTAGAAGACTTTTTGATATCGTGGTCAGATTGGATTTTGGAAGCTAGAGTAGGTCCGTGGGGTCATTTGTGACTTGTGTTCAAAATTTGAGGTCAATCAGACGTGATTTGATAAGTTTTGACGTTGTTTGTAGAATTTGGAAATTTCAAAGTTCATTAGGCTTGAATCTTTCTGCAATTCGTGGTTTTGATGTTGTTGGAGGTTATTTGAGAGTTCCACTAAGTTTGTATGATATTGTGGGACTTGATGGTATGTTTGGTGAAGGTCCCGACCTCGGGTGAGTTTCGGGTGGTTAACAGATCATTTTTGGATTTAGGATGTTGGCTGAAGACTGCTGGTATATTTTTTTGGTTTCCTCTTACGCATTTGGGAGAGGGGTCTTGCATTCGCGAAGGATATCTGTGGGCCGAGGGAGTTTTGTTCTTCGCCATCATGAAGAAGGGGACGCGGACGCAAAGGTTTGGGTTGTGAGTGAATCACAAACACTAGATGAGGAATGTATTCGTGAAGAAGAAATAAGGCAGCTGGGGACCCCGTACTATTGGTTTACGCTTTTGCCTGAGAGGTCCCGCATTCGCAATGAGTAATTTCAGCAAAGCATCATGTTCGCGAGTCAGTGGATGCGTTTGCGAAGGGTTAACTATACAGTTCAATTAGAGTGTTCTACGTGAACATAAGGGTCAGGCCACATTCGTGAAGGAGGTGTATATGGGCAGATTTAAAAGATTCAAAATGAGGGTTTCGAGTTTATCTCATAAAGTTGAATTGGGAGCTCGGTAGAAGGCGATTTTTTGAGAGATTCTTGTGTGGGTGTTTGGGGTAAGTGATTCCTGTCTAATTTTTGTCAAATTCCATGATTATGCTTTCAATTCCATCATCTAATTTCCGTTTTGGGGACTTCTCTCGGATTTCCAGACGTGGGCCCGAGGGCCAAATTTGAGCCGATTTCGGATTTAACTTATAACTTCCCATTTTTCTTGTAGAATTGATTCCTTTAGCCTATATTGATTGTATTGTACTGCTTGTGGCTATATTCATGACGATTGGGGACCAATTTGAGAGGCAATGGCATTTTGGAGTAGAGTTTTTCTCGTATTGAGGTAAGTAATAATTCTAAATCTTGTCCTGAAGGTATGGAAGTACAACTTTTGTGTTATGTGTTTCATTTGGAGGTGACGCACATGCTAGGTGACGGTCATGTGGGTGTGCCTAGTGAGAATTGTGACTTGGTGCATTCCATGAAATTGAAAGTTAAATAAACTTGTTAGTTAGTTTTATACTCTCCATGTGTTATAGAAATTTGACTGTAAAGGTAACGACCCGATCGATTGTTTTGAGCTTTTGCACATTTTTTATCAGTGCTCGGGCATGACTAGCCCGTTTGATGTATTGTGACTTATGTAAATCATTGGTTTTGGTTTTCACGGTAAACAGAATGAATTCGGAAGAACAATTCTCAGTTTGTAGCTTGAAATTTGAAAGGGTTGACCCAGATTTGATTTGTTTGTATATGATCTCGGATTGGAATTTTTATGAGTTGGTTAGCTCCATCAGGTGATTTGGGACTTGGGAGCATGATCGGAATGCATTTTGGAAGTCCGTGGAAGGTTTAAGTTTGAATCGGAAAAATTGAGATTTTGGCGCTTTCGGGTCGACAGGTGAGATTTTTATATACAGGTCGGAATGAAATTCCGAGAGTTGCAGTATATTTTTTGTGTCATTTGGGATGTGTGTGTAAAGTCTCAGGTCATTCAGACATGGTTTGATTGGGTTTTTGATCAAAAGCAAATTTCAGAAAATTTTAGAAACTTAGGCTTGAATCCGTTGTGTGTTGAGTGATTTGATGTTGTTTGAGGTGTTTTGGTGATTGGAACAAGTTTGAATAAGGTTTTAGGATGTGTTGGTGCCTTTGGCTGAGGTACCGAGGGCCTCGGGTGAGTTTCAGGTGGTCAATCGGATCATTTTGGAGTTTACGAAGTTGCAGATTTTTGTTCCAGCTGTTGCAGGTGTTTTGTTATTCGCGTTCGCGTGTGGAACCTCATGTTCGAAAAGGTTAAGGTGAGGGGCATCAGATTTGGACTTTATGTTTGTGAAGGGGAGTCCACGTTCGCGAAGGGCTAGATTTTTGTAAGCTACGCGTTCACGAGAGCCTAGAACGCATTCGTGAGGGCATGTGAAGGGATTGTATCGCATTTTTGAGTAGGTATACGCGATCATGAAGACAAATTTGGGTTTGATGGGTTCGAGGTCAGGTTTTCATCGCGTTCGCGAAGGGGCGAACGCGTTCGTGAAGAATAAAAAGTGGTCAACGAGAATTTTTGCTACGCAAACGCGAGGGGTTGACCGTGTTCGCGAAGAAGGTAAGTCAGGCCTGGGCAGAATATTTTTAAGTCGTCTTGTTCGTGATTTTGGGTCTATTTTCACCCATATCTGCTCCTTTTTGAAGGTCTTGAAGGAGATTAACGAGGGATTCAAGGGGAAACCACTTGAGGTAAGTTTCTTGGACTTAAAACTCGATTCTATTATGAAATCCACCTAGAAATTCATGAAGACTTGAACAAAAATAGAAGAACTAGGGCTTGAAATTTTTGATTTTGATTAGAGCATTTGGATGACCAATTGGGGTTGGATTTAAGAACTTTTGGTATGTATGAACTTTTGGGGAGATAAGGAACCCGTTGATGTAAAAATTTCTGAGTTTTGAGAAGTGGGCCCGGGGCTCGGGTTTTGCTAATTTTGGGTTTCTGGTATTTTTTGATTGTTTTTGCTTGGGCTTTGTTCCATTAGCATATTGTGACGTAGTCGTTGTTATTTTCAGTAGATTCGACGCACGTGGAGGCCGATTTGAGGGGAAAAGGCATCGCGAGCTAGACATTTAGCCGGTTCGAGGTGAGTAATGATTGTAAATGACATTCTAAGGGTTTGAAACCCTGGATTGCACATCGTTGTGCTATATTGATGTGAGGCACACGCTTGATGACGAGCGTGGGGTCGTGCACTATTGGGGATTGTGACTTGTTCCGTCCTGATTGATTATTTTACCGCATATTTGATTGAACTTTATTTGCTATCATCACTATTAGGGTTGTATGCCATATTTGGGCTCCATGCCAACTATTTGAACCCTTCGGGGATTGTTGTTGATGTTTCCTTGTTGTTTTGACTTTATACTTGAACTCAGTCATGTTATTTCCACTGTTTTCAAAACTCAGCCATGTTTACTCTATTTTAATACTCAAATGATATTTAAACGATGTTTTGGGCTGAGAAATACTATTTTACTGTTTGCTCGAGAGGCTTACGTGATTTTTGACTGAGTAAGGACGAGGGCCTGTGTTGTGAGGATATCTTTTGGATCGGGCTACACACCGCAGTGGTGATACATATCATTGGGATCGGGCTTCATGTTGTAGGAGTGATGCCTATCTTTGGGATCGGGCTGCACGCCACAGCAGTGATACATATCTTTGGGATCGGGCTGCACGCCGCAGCGTTGATACACTAATTTGATTATGAGGCTGAATGCCTGAGATTGTATGCCATGAGATGATTTTGATATTGCGTTTGGGCCGTATGGGGCCCCTGCAGAAGTCTGCACTCCCATAGTGAGCGCACCTATTGTGATGTGAGATATAGCCCGAGGTGCTGATCTTATACTATGTGATAGCCCGACGGGCTGGTATTATTCTATGTGATTACTCGAGGGGCTGATATTGTACTATGTGATAGCTTGAGGGACTGGTATTATTCTATGAGATTGCCCGAGGGGCTGGTATTGTTTTGAGGTTTGCCCCGATTGGCGGAGTTGTTGACATTTAGCCCGAAGGGGCGAACCTTTATGTGTTTATCTTTCATATTTATCTGTCAATCTTCAGTTAAGCTATGGTATTTGTGCTCGAGGGCAGATTTATGTGCTTATCAGCATTAACTGTTTTGCATTCATTTGCATAACTATTGAAAAAGCCATTTTCAAAGAAGTTTAAATTGAGCTAAGATGTTTTAAGAGATTTTACAGCTTCACTGCTTTCTTACTGGTTTTTGAACTGCTTCTATACAGCATGTTGATATGCTTTACGTGATTTCTTACTGCTCAGTTGTTATTTACCTTTGTTACTCACTGAGTTGGAGTAATCACTTTACTCCCTGCACCTTGTGTGTAGATGCAGGTATTTTCTGAGCTTGGTGGGAATTTTTTTGGAGTTAGCAAGGTAGTCACCTAGCGATCACGATTTTCCTTTCTTCCGTTGTATTCTTCCTTATATATTCTTATGATTTTTCCGACCATTTGGGTCTTGCGGTGTCTAGACAGCTGTAGTAGATGCTCCTGACTAGTGACACCATGGTTTGGGCTGTGTTTGGATCGTACTTCCGCGTTGTTACGGTATTATCTGCTGTTTAGAAATTATTAAATCATGTTTTAGCCTGTTTTATTGTTGTTTAGTTGTTTGACTTCGAATTGGAGATATATCAGCTGGCCTTGTCTTCACGAGAGGTGTCATCACGACCGGATATGGGTTTAGGGTCGTGACAAGTTGGTATCAGAGCCTAGGTTACATAGGTCTCATGAGTCATGAGTAGGTTTAGTAGATTCTTACGGATAGGTACGGAGACGTCTGTATTTATCCTCGGGAGGCTACAGAACCTTTAGGAAAACTTCACACTCTTGAATTCGTATCGTGCGTCCTTTGATTCAACTTTAAAAGTAACTCTTGAAGTTCCTTCCATGCGTTCGTATGCGCGCATGAGCGCTCAGTATCTGATGTACATCGATGGCTTGTGATCCCCTGATCGAGGGGCGAGATGTGATCTCTGCGAGTAGATGTTGGGCCAGTCTGGAGGACTTGAGGCGGTATTTTTATCTATATCTTGAGCACTGAGATGTTGATTGTGTGAGCACGTGTTTTTGAACATATATGTTTGGTAATGTCCCTATTGTTGTGAGTATATGCGATCCTTATGTTGTCTGTTAGAAGATCTAAATTTCTAGTGAAAGATATATGTTGTAATGTGAATCTGGGTCGCTTATGAGAATGGGTTTGATTGTTACGATATTAAATGCGAGGTTATGTGCTATGTTGGTTCCAGTTTGAGGCGTGCTGGTGAGTCAGTTATGGCTTACGGAGATTGAGACCGAGGATATCTCGAGTAAAGGAAATTTTTTGACTAAGGTTATATCATGCTTCATAGGTATTTGAGAATCACGAAATGTCTTGAGTTGTTGTTGGTAAAGGATGCTCGATTCATAGAGCAGGAAGTTGTTTGGTTCTATTTGGATAAGGTTACACTCTGCGGTGTTAAAGTACTAATGAGGCACAGGTTGTTCAGTTCGTTTGATTAGGCTAATTGTGGTTTGAGTATAGTGGATGAATCTCGGGAATAGTTCTAATGGGTTTAAGATTTTACATGTAACAATCAGGTATCATAAAGTTGCATATGTGGTTAGAAACTGAGTTTTCATTGGAAGATGTCAAGACATGTGGTGTTTTCTATGTTAATCATGGGATTCTATGTATCAGTATCAGGAAGGTAAAGATAATGTATTTAGATTCACAGGGGATCGCTTCAGAGTAAGCATTTTGAACGTGGTTCTTGTGGGGATGTCTAAGAAAGTATTCAATGGCTTATGAGCCTTATACGACGTGGCTTATTGCTTGGGTCCCGTATGATAAGTCTAGGTTGAGGAATTCTATGTTATAGCAAGAAGGAGCATCAAGTTGAAGGTAAATCAGAAGGAAACTCGGATAGATGGTATAACTTTGTAGTGGGTCGGATCGATATGGTAAGTATATGATTAGCTCTTTTGATGCTTACGGGGTAATGAGTCTCTGTAGGTGTTTCATGGCAATTCTTTTGGGTTTGGGTGACATGCGTAGCTTGGTTGAGTTAGAAGGATTCAATGCTGATGAGTTAGTGTTGAGCAAATGGAATTCGAGGAGTTCTAGATAGTTTCCACCACAGTTAGAGAGGTATATTCTTCCTATTAGCGTAAGGAGCATGGGATGTATAGTGGTTCTTGTCTAGATAGGATCTATGGGAAGTTCTTGGACAGTGGAGTACATAGTTGCTTGTGATTCAGAAGGGATATGAAGTTTTCATGGTTATCCGAGGATGGTATGGTATATGCGGTATGTTGTAGAGGATGGAGATTTACATGTGTAAGGTTACAGTTCAGTTCTAAATGGAAAGTCATAAAATTCTTAGGCAGCACATGCAGCTTTAGATAATTAGAGAAATGAGCTTCAGATGATTTGAGAAATAAACTTCGGATGATTAAGGAAATGGTAATGCTAATTGAGGTGATTTTTACGATGGTATATATTTCAGAAAGAGGCAATGTGATTAAGTTGATGGTACTTCGGTATTATTGCAGCACTTCTTGTTAGATCGGTTGTTGATATTCGAGTTTACTAGGCAGCACATAAGAAGCTTAGAGTATCTCTTGTGGGTTGATTGAGTAGTAGAGGTGAGTTATATATGCGAGTGGCGGAATTGGGATCATATATGGTAATTCATTTATTTTATGGACTTAGAGACTGGAAGTTCTCATATACAGGTTAAATCGTGGTTGTGGATGTCAAAATGTGTGTAAGTTAGTCAGATGTAAGTATGTGGTATGATTCAGTCACTGTGAACCTTTGAAGGATTATTTATCTATTGTGGGTAACTAGAGTTCATGTGGGGTCCATTGGTAGAACTATATGGATATTTGTCCGGCATCAAGATGGCTTGTGGACTTCGAGTTGTTGTTGGCGAGATATGTGTTGATTCGGGTGTTATTGAGCTATTAGCAATTAGGGGGATCTATGAGTTATCCTTTCCGTGTTTCTAGGTGTTATGATTTTTTGGTTATAGGCACACATGGTGTGGTCCATTTGGGATCTCATAGTGGAAGTCGAGCGGGAAGAGAAATTGGGTGCTGCTCGTTGAATGGCGTATCGGTTATATCCTATCGGGTTTTCCATGGATTATGTTATTTGTTTCTCCGTGGGTGTAAATATTTGTTTTGGTTCCACCATCAAATTATGCGTGGTTGTCGATCTCGAGCATAGTGGCTTGAGGTGTTTCATGTTGAGCATTATTTGGATAGGATCGCGCATTGCAGCGAAGTTATATGGAGATATGACCTTGCGGGATAGATTCGTGATTTCTATTTTTATGATGTGAGACAGGTTCTCAGCCTTGTGATGTTATGGTACTGGTGAGCTTGAGGTACAACTCTTTCATTTGAGCCGTTTTCATGATTTGAGTATGTTCAGACTGTTGCTTATTGGAGCGTGTATTGTGCAAGTTGCGGCTTAGGCCTGTATTGATGTGTCATGTCACCAGAGTAGTGTTGGATTAGAGGAGATAGCTGGGATCATTAATGAATACGAATGGATTCTATTTCATCATGTTGGGAGGATAATATTGAGTTTCGACTCAGAAATTTGTTGTGGTATTTGCTAAAGGAGAAGTGGTTCCATGAGTGGTTGATCTGGGAAATGATTATCGCTTATTGCGTGTTTCATTATCATTGGCAGTATATGAAAGTGTTGGAATGAGACTTTAGTTGATTAGAGATTTTCTATCGGTATTCGGTTGTTATATGCAGCTGCTGTGATTTGAAGTTATCGCTGCGAGTGTTGTGTTATATGTTATATCATGTGATGGCACCTGAGATAGCATATATGGTTTGTTACAACTTGTTCGGACTTATTCACAGTATAAATGTGAGATTCTGATTGTATCAAGGATGTTAGAAGCGGAAATCTTGTTCTCTGGTTTATGGACTAGGATGGATTATGAAATTTCAGTTGTTTTGTGTAATCGAACCTATGTGAGATAGGGTGATGTGGGACCACCCCCGAGTATATGAAATGTTAAGGTTATTCAGTGTTTGGTTGTCTTCTGAAAAAACTCTGGTCATGTTCGAGGACGAACGTGTGTCTAAGTGCGGGAGGATGTAACGACATAACCGGTTTTGCGATTTTGTGCTTTGTTCGTCAGTCCTCGGGCATGACTAGCCCGTTTGATGTATTTTGATTTATGTAAATCATTGGTTTTGCTTTTCAGGGTAAACAGAATGGATTCCGAAGAACAATTCTCAATTTGTAGCTTGAAATTTGAAAGGTTTGTATATGATCTCGGATCAGAATTTTTATGATTTCGTTAGCTTCGTCGGATGATTTAGGACTTGGGAGCATGATCAGAATGCATTTTGGAAGTCCGTGGAAGGTTTAAGCTTGAATTGGTGAAATTGAGATTTCGGCGCTTTCCGGTCGATAGGTGAGATTTTTATATAGAGGTCAGAATGAAATTTCGAGAGTTGCGGTAGCTTCATTGTGTCATTTGGGATGTGTGTGTAAAATTTCAGGTCATTCGAACATGGTTTGGTTGGGTTTTTCATCAAAAGCGTATTTCGGAAGATTTTACAAACTTAGGCTTGAATCCGTTGTGTGTTGAGTGATTTGATGTTGTTTGACGTGCTTTGGTGATTCGAACAAGTTTGAATAAGGTTTTAGGATGGGTTGGTTCCTTTGGCTGAGGCCCCGAGGGCCTCGGGTGAGTTTCGGGTGGTTAATCGGATCATTTTGGAGTTTAAGAAGTTACACATTTTTGTTCAAGCTGTTGCAGGTATTTTGTTCTCCGTGTTTGCGAAAGGTCAAGTGAGGGGGAATCAGATTTGGCCTTCACGTTTACTAAGGGGAGTCCGTGTTCGCTAAGGTCTAGGTTTTTGTAAGCTACGCGTTCGCGAGAGCCTAGGTTGCATTCGCCGAGGGCTTGTGAAGGGATTGCATCGCGTTCGCGAGTAGGTATATGCAATCATTTGGGTCTGATAGGTTCGAGGTCAGGTGTTTATTGCGTTAGGGAAGGGGAAAACACGTTCGCGAAGAGTAAAAAGTGGTCAATGAGAATTTGTGCTACGCGAACACGAGGGGTTGACCGCGTTCGCGAAGAAGGAAAGTCAGGCCTGGGCAGAATGTTTTTAAGTCGTGTTGTCTGCGATTTTGGGTCTATTTTCACCCGTAGTTGCTCGTTTTTGAAGGAGATTAACGAGGGATTCAAGGGGGAACAACTTGAGGTAAGTTTCTTGGACTTAAAACTCGATTCTATTATGAAATGCACCTAGAAATTCATGAAGACTTGAACAGAAATGAAAGAACTAGGGCTTGGAATTTTAGATTTTTATTATGGGATTTGGTGGACCAGTTGGGGTCGGATTTGAGAACTTTTGTTATGTATGAACTTGTGTAGAGATAAGGAACCCGTTGATGTAAAAATTTCTGAATTTCAAGAAGTGGGCCTGGGGCTCGGGTTTTGCTAATTTCAGGATTTTGGTATTTTTCGATTGTTTTCGCTTGGGCTTTGTTCCCATAGCATATTGTGACGTATTAGTTCTGATTTTGAATAGATTCGACACGCGTGGAGGCCGATTCGAGGGGCAAAGGTGTTGCGAGCTAGATATTTAGCTGGTTCGAGGTGAGTAATAATTATAAATGACATTCTGAGGGTTTGAAACCCCAGATTGACTATCGTTGTGCTATATTGAGGTGAGGCACGGGCTTCATGACGAGAGTGGGGTCGTGCGCTATTGGGGATTGTGACTTGGTCCCTCCCGATTGATGATTTTACAGCGTATTTGATTAAACTCTATGTGCTATCATCACTATTTGGGTTGTATGCCATATTTGGGTTCCGTGCCAACTATTTGAGACCTTCGGGGATTGTTGTTGATGTTTCCTCACTGTTTTGACTTTATACTTGAAGTCAGTCATGTTATTTCTACTGTTTTCAAAACTCAGCCATGTTTACTCTATTTTAATAATCAAATGATATTTAAATGATATTTTGGGCTGAGAAATACTATTTTATTATTTTCCCGAGAGGCTTATGTGAATTTTGACTGAGTAAGGTCGAGGGCCTCTGTTGTAAGGATATCTTTGGGATCGGGCTGCACGACGCAGTGGTGATACATATCTTTAGGATCGGGCTGCACGCCGTAACAGTGATACATATCTTTAGGATCGGGCTGCACGCCGCAGCGGTGATACACTAATTTGATTATGAGGTCGAGGGCCTGAGATTTTACGCCACGAGATGGATCCATATTGCTCTTGGGTCGTAATGGGTCCCTCTAGAAGTCTGCACACCCCACTGAGCGCGAGTACCTATTCTGATGTGAGATATAGCCCGAGGGGCTGACGTTGTACTATGTGATAGCCTGAGAGGCTCGTATTATACTATGTGATTTCCCAAGGGGCTGATATTGTACTATGTGATAGCCCGAGGGGCTGGTATTGTTCAATGTGATTGCCCGAGGGGCGGAGTTGTTGACATTTAGCCCTAAAGGGCAAACCTTTATGTGTTTATCTTTCATATTTATCTTTCATTCTTTAGTTAAGCTATGGTATTTGTGCCCGGGGGGCAGATTTTTGTGCTTATCTGCACTAACTGTTTTGCATTCATTTTCCTAACTGTTGTAAAAGCCATTTTTAAAGAAGTTTAAACTGAGCTAAGATGTTTTAAGAGATGTTACAGCTGCAGTACTTTCTTACTGGTTTTTTAAATGCTTATATACAACATGTTGATATGCTTTATGTAATTTCTTACTGCTCATTTGTTATTTACCTTTGTTACTCACTGAGTTGGAGTACTCACTCTACTCCCTGCACCTTGTGTGCAGATGCAGGTATTGTTTTAGCTTGGTAGGAGTTTTATTGGAGTTAGCAAGGTAGTCGCCTGGCGATCGTGGCTCTGCTTTATTCCGTTGTATTCCTCCTTATATATTCTTATGATTTTTCTGACCATTTCGGTCTTATGGTGTCCAGATAGTTGTAGTAGATGCTGATGACTAGTGACACCCCGGTTTGGGCTGTGTTTGGGATGTACTTCCATGTGGTTATGGTATTATCTGCTGTTTAGAAATTATTAAATCATGTTTACACCTATTTTATTAGTGTTTAGTTGTTTGACTTTGAATTAGAGATGTGTCGGCTGGCATTATTTTCACGAGAAGCTTCATCACGACCGTGTATGGGTTTAGGGCCGTGACAGTAAATCTTGTTACAAACCATGCTTAGGCTATGTGTGGGTATTGCTCTGAGCTTAGATGCCGTGTTACATGTTGAATTACATTCTAAATGCTATTGGTACTCAATCTTAGTTCTTACTCGAATATCATATCTCAATATCTATTATTCTTGTTGATACATCATATTATTGTTGTTTGGGCTGATTTTCTTGATTTCTGAGAGCCCGAGAGACTGGAGAGATTGATGACTAAATGAGGTCGAGGGCCTTATTGTGAAGATATTTATAGGATCGGGATGCATGTCGCAACATATTTCATTGATTTATGCCATGATTGGCTTGATATAGAGCTTGGGCTGTAGGAGTCCCTTCGGAGTCTGTACATACCCCATTGAGAGTAGGTATATACTAAGTTTGAGTGTCGAGTGCTGAGTGACTGTGAGGAATGAGTTGTTGGGAGGAATGGGTGATTGTGAGGTTGGAGTGAATAGGAGGACTGAGTGATTGTTGCCTAAGAGGCTGTGTATGATTTCATTGTTCTTGCACACAGTTGCCATATATTACCGTTTTGAGAACTTCTGAAAGACATTTTTATCTTGTTTTACTTGAAATTGGCATGAATAAACTGATTTAACTTAATTTTCCAGATTTGAAAGCATGTCTATTTTACTGTTGAGACCACCGGAAATGAACTATAAATTTGTAGCTCGTTACTATATTCCAGTTCCTTATTTATTATGATTACTTACTGAGTTGGTTGTACTCATGCTACACCCTACACTTCGTGTGAAAATTCAGGTGTTTCTGGATACAATAGGCATTGATATAGTGCACGGTTGATTTGCGGAGATTACGAGATAGCTGCACGACATTCACAATCCTTGTTTCTCCTTCCCTATCTTTTTCTTTTGTTGCATTTAGATCCAGAATTTTCTAGATATTTCACTTCTAGACTGGTGATGAATAAGATGCTCATGGGCTTAGTGACACCCTGACATTGGGAGTTATTTTCTGCACTTGTGTTTTGGGTTTACCCTTGTTCATGAAAACTTTGCTTATCTAAAACTTCTTGATTCATTTCTGTTAAATATTGGAAAATTGTTGGAAATGTCGGGTTGCCTAAAACCATCGATAGGCACCATCCTGATAGGTTAGGAGTTGGGCAGTGACACCTTGGAAGAGTACGAATATGATAAGGTTAATGTTTCCAAATAAGTAAAAAATGGGCCTAAACAACAACGGTATATTGATCGGGAAAATCTATTTTGCACATTTGATCTCGAGGTCATAATTCTTCACACAACAAAAAAATTTATAAAAGAAAGGAATAATGTCAAATGTTTAGCTAAAAAATTATTGGACGCTTTTCTTTGCTTATGGAGAAAGAGAAAATAGAGAATTATTAATAGCACCCATAGAAGTCCAAATTCTCTAGTTTCTAGACTGAACTTTACACCAACTGTGCGTTCGAAAGTGCACCACACTTATTTGACTAGATATACCAGTTTGAAGATCTATTTTCGCATAAAAATAATAAGCTAAATTGCACCATCAGGATCATGATGGCGCCTAACATTTCACTTGCTAGGCAAGCTAACATTAGAATAGTTTCTAGTCATTTTTAACAGTTCATATTTAATTAATAACCAAGAGACTGAAATAAGTGAAAAAACCATAACAACAACAATAACTAGATACAATTACAAAACTGGTATCGCGAATATATGAGCGTCTAAGATACTATAACATAGCAGTCTAGAATAGATCATATGGAAAATATGGCTGTTCAAATTAGAAGACAAACAACCTTACGTAAGGAAAAAATTAGTATGTATTTGTACCAAAAATTATACTAAACATTGTCTCTTTACATATTTGTTTACTTTTCTTGTTATAGATAAATTGTCGTAATCCATTTATGAGATTTTAACACTGTTTGTCCTTTGTAAAGATTTTTTATATAAACAGCATTACTTTTGCTTTATTTTAAAAATAACACATTCATTTACAGTTAAAGTATTTTTCAAGATTATTTACATGGCATTTAATTTCTTAAACGTAAACACTAAACACAATTCAAGGAATGATTGAGCCACATTAATTTATCGGAAAGGGTCTAAACTTCCCCTATTTTTTCATAAATGGTTTATAAATACACTTCATCCATATATCAATCAAAAAATATATACCATGATAATTTTATTAATAAAATTACCCTCGCCTCTAACGGAAAAAGGAATGGCCCTTTCATTTAATGATTTGAATGGTCCCCTAACGGAAAAGTTGACCAGATGTTTACTTATGCGCAAACGACCTTAGATTTGAATTTTGATTGTTTCGTTAGCTCCTTAAGTGATTTTGGACTTAGAAGCGCATCGAGATTGTGTTTTGGAGGTCTGTAGTAGAATTAGGCTTGAATTGGCGAAAGTTGAAATTTTGGAAAGTTTGACCGGGAGTTTCCAGATGTTGGAGTAAATCTGTGGTGTCATTTACCACTTGCGTGCAAACTTTGAGGTCAATCAGGCGTGATTTGATATGTTTTAACGTCGTTTGTAGAATTTGGAAATTTCAAAGTTCATTAGGCATGAATCCGTGTGTAATTCGTGTTTTTGATGTTCATTGAGGTGATTTGAGGATTTGACTAAGTACGTATAATGTTTTGAGACTCGTTGGTATATTTGGTTGAGGTCCCAGGCCTCGGGTGGTTAACAGGGCATTTATGGACTTAGGATGTTGGCTGATAACTGTTGGTGTGATTCTCCTTGTTTCCTTCTACGCGACCGCATGATGTCATGAACCAAAATCCACTAGTCGTTATGGCACTTAACCCGACTAGCTAGGTATGCCAACTACTAACTATTCATTTTCAATAATATTAATCAAATGATTAAGCACACGAATTTTATGAATCTTTTACATTTTTCAAGAATTGGTAGTACAAATCTTGATCTTTTAAGAATAGAGTTTACAAAGTTGATACGAAGAAAATACATCTTCTATTTGAAACGTACATAAAAACAATTTTATAATCTAAGGCTACCTTGAATAAGAGGAAGCTAAAGAAGGAACGCAGATACGCCTTCAAATCCAGCATCCATCGAACGCGGTAACATTGGCATCCGAGATCTATACGCAATGTGCGGGAGGTGCAGTATGAGTACAACCGACCCTATGTAATCAAAAAGTCACAAACCTATCCTCTAGTTGAAAGCAGTGATAAGTTGGAACATAAGTCAGGTCCAACACCAATAGCCAATATCAGTTGATAACAATGTAAAGTATATATAAATAAGGAAGTAACTCAAAGATAAAGTGTTCAACTTTTTCACAGTTTTCCCAAAATAGTTCCGCCTTTCAAGAGTATCATTGAAAACTAAAATTCTTTACCGAAAACATCATGAAATATGAGATAGTTTGAAATTTGTATTTATTTTCCAAAGCCCCTTTTCACAATAAATAAGATGTTTCATTTTCTTTCCAAATAACAAGTGTGAGATACTCTCTATGACCACATATCAATGGGTGTAAAATGTCATGAATGATGTGATACCATACATTGTGAGGAAAATGTGTCTCCATGCATGTATGTCATATATACATGCCAATGTCATGTATCTCAGAGATGAATTATGTACTCAGACTCACAGAGTACCCAAACTCACTGTATCATACCTTCCACTCATCATAATCAACCACTCGGTACTGTATATGGTCCATACGGCCCAGGAAAGATCCAACCCAGAATATATACATCACTGATTATAAGTCACCCAGTACAGAGGAAACAGGCCAATCCAGCCTCATGGAGAAGATACATCTCCATACAAAGGGAAGATCCATCCCTGAATATAATCAACCATGCTCACTAGGGGTGTGCAGACTTCGGAGGGGCTCCTTCATCTCAAGCGCTATAAAAAGCCAATCATGGCATAAATCAATCAGGCCCTCGGTCTTACTCAATAGTTAATAAAATATGTTGTGGCGTACACCCTGATCCCACAACTGTCACTCATAATTAGGCTATCGGCCTCACTTAGTCATCAATATCCCCAGTCTCACCCACGGGCTCACAATGTCATAAAAACTGATTCGGAACAATTATATGATATATCAATAATTAACAATTGAGACTGGGATATGACATGAATGCATGAATGTGACTGAGTACGAAATATCAATTAATTCAATGAGATGACAGCAAGAAACGACCACTAAGGGTCCCAAAAATATCAACATAAAGCCTCAACATGATATATAGAATGATGTACAACTCATTTATTTTATCACAGGGTGAAAACACAGATATCAATAAGATAGGGCCACTATTCAGTGCCCTGGAAATAACAGAGTCGCAATTCCTAGGGTATACGCCCATATGCCCGTCACCTAGCATGTTCGTCACCTCAATACCCATCACATAACACATATATTCGGGTTTTCATACCCTCAGCACTAAGTTTAGAAGAGTTACTTATCTTAAACAAGCCAACTTCAATAACGAGTGACGTGCCGGGGAATTTCGGCACATTTCAATACTAATATCTTAGATTTTAGCTTGTTTTAATGCAATTATCTCCTTTACTTATGTAATTTTGGTGTTTCTATAGTACATAAGGACTAAGGACCCAAGAGCATGGAAATAAAAGCAAAAAGTCAAGAAAAGAGCAAAATATAGCGAAAATGCGATTCTGCGACGCATTATGCGATCGCAAATCACATATGCGATCCGCATAATCAACACTCATATCGCCGACAAAAGCAAAGTCCTGGGCAAACCTCAAGTCAGGAATTCGGTCCATTTTGCGACCGCAGAACCTATCTGCGAGCCGCAAAGTGGACCGCAAACCAACGATGCAGGTTGCTGAAGGACGAATGTGCGATGGAAAATGCGATCGTATTTCAACAAGGAGAACCGTAGATCTAGAATGCGATAAAGATCTGAAAACTAGGGTTCCAGTCTGCGATGGGGATATCCAAAATGCGGACCGCATGTACGCTTTGCGACAAGAATGCAGTCGCATTTATGATCTGAAAGGGTAGTTTTGTCCGTTTTCTGTCTCAATTTTCAGTCCACTATAAATAGCTTTATGATGTTTTTGTGGGCTCATCTTGTATAGTTTTTGAGCTACATTCCAAGACTTAAATATTCTTCACTTTTGGCATCTTGTGGGTCAAGAATCTTCACTTTGTAAGATTTATGGCATTTATTACTCTCTTGCTTTTGTATTTTAGTATGAGTAGCTAACTCTAAATACTAAGGTTGTGGACCCTAAAGGGATGTTATGTTAATGGGTGTTTAACAATGAATATATATATATATATATATATATATATAATGGTTGGTTGATATTTATTTACTTCTCATTCTTCATTTATTGTTGGTGGTTGCAAACATTAACAAGTGCCATTAAATTCTTCCTTTGCTTGGGAAAGTGGGTTAGAATTTGGTAGAAGTAAATATCAAAGACTCAAGGCTTTAAACCTTGTTTAATAAAATTGCTTAGGAATAAGTGTGTTTTATTTGACATATATTGATTGTTATTAATTGCAACTCTTTTATATTTGGGAAAATTATAAAGAGGAAATATCACCCAACTATTGGGAAATATCTGGTAGTCACTTAGACATCATTTGCATATCAAAAGGATATTCCATTAGAAATATATCATATTAACACCGATAGCATTACACTTCATTAAAGGGAACACAACCTTGGTTTCTTTAATCCAATTAATTACACTCTCAATATTCCAACAGTTGTTACTTCAAAACAAACTCAATTCATACTCTTGTGACTATTAATTTACACTCTTGTTACCATTAACTGGATTGAATTCCGACTTTAGTCGAGCAACACACTATTTCAGTAACCTTTTCATACCTATTCCCTGTGGGATTCGACCCTAACCTTCTTGGGTTATTATATTTGACATCGACTGCCTTACACAATTTATTAAAGTGTAATTGAGCATATAAACGAGCAAGCCAAGAAATGCTCCAATAATTCCATCACATGTGTTCTAACCTACGAACGGCTCAAAACCCAATTCATATGCTGAAAATTGCCTAAAAAATTGCCCAATTTCGAGCTCCCCAACTCAAAATATGTTAAATGCA
Organism: Nicotiana glauca; assembly: GCA_026770625.1. Classification (NCBI taxonomy): domain Eukaryota; kingdom Viridiplantae; phylum Streptophyta; class Magnoliopsida; order Solanales; family Solanaceae; genus Nicotiana; species Nicotiana glauca. The sequence goes on along the minus strand of MU771467.1, from coordinate 142,787 downwards.
TAAAACCCTCGTTTTAATATTGTTCTGCCTCGTCACTTATGCCAAATGATATCCAAACACCCTTTTGATGCCTCTAATGGATACCTTGCGAAATTCTAGTCAAGTTAGGCTCTTGAATCACTTCATTTCACCTTTTATTGAATGAGATATCTTGGATTCAATATTTGAAAATAGTGCAGATTTTTAAGTACGTAGTTAGTAGCGATTTCGTAATTAGTCTGAAAAATCTAGCAACTCAATTCTTAGTAAAATGACCATAAAATCCTCATACGATGTCCAAATTTGACGATTATTTTTGCTATGTCTCCATAATTACAATACGGATCTAATGCTTCAATCAAAACAGAAATTAGAGCTCATTTGTTCAATATGGAACCATTTATGCTTTAAGAAACGACGTCGAAACATAAGAAAAACGAGCGCAACACAACCCAAACTTAGCTGAAACTCATCTGAGCCCCTAGCGACCCCGTTGAAACATACCAACAAGTTCCATATCATAATACATATGTCACGACCCAAAATCCACTAAAGGTCATGGTGGCGCCGGACACCGCTGTCAGGCCAGCCAATTAGATTACTGATTTAAAAATCCTTTTTAAATACATCAAATTCTAGAATTTTCTTTCCATTTTCACAAATAAAAGGGTTTTGCTTCAATTCAAATTAACAATAACAATTAAATCAAACTTTTCGAAAACCATCCCAGAACCCGGTGTCACAAGTGCATGAGCGACTACTGATAATGAAATAAA
>MU771467.1:96983-132536 GCA_026770625.1 Nicotiana glauca | reverse complement strand
TTTTATATATATATATATATATATATATATATATATATATATATATATAAAATACTTTAAACATTACAAATAGCTAAAGCTATCATCTATTAGAAACCTCATTATCTATCCACTTTGTCACATGTAATTTTTCTGATACATGGCTGGTTTAAGTCCATTCGCATCATCTCCTGATTTTGAAAGTGATATGTTTTTGTAACCTTGACCTCCACATTAATTTCATCTCCTTATTTTGAAAATGACCTGCTTTTTTAAGCTTGACCTCCATATTAATTTAAGGCCTATGTAAGCTTTCTCTGTCCAAACCAACAAAAACTCTGAATGTTTTTCGACCTTAAGTTTCCCATTTGTATTTTATTTGTTTTCATCAATAGCTTTGCTTTCCCATATAAAAAATTTGGACAAACAAAGATGCATTATTCGTTATATACTTCTAATTATAATATAATTTTTTTATATTTTTATGCCAAGTCTAAATGTATAATGTCAAATGAATACTATAAATTGGAGGAATTCAAATACATGAAAGAACTAATTTTTGGGGCTTACCTAAGGGGGGAACCCATTGCACCTTCTGCTCTTTTTGTACTCTACAATTGTTATACGACTTACTGGGTTAGTTGGTTCGGGTCCGGAGAGATTTTAGAGTGAATTGAGACACTTAGTCTCTTAATTAAAAGCTTAAGTTGGAAAACATTGACCGACTGTTGACTTATGTATAAATGACCATGTATTTGAATTTAGATTCTTCTGTTAGCTCCGATAGATAATTTTGGACTTAGGAGCATGTCTGTATTGTGATTTGGGGTCAATAGTAGATTAAAGCATGAAATGGTAAAAGTTGGAAGTTTAAGAAGTTTAAATAGGAGTGGACTTTTTGATATCAAAGTCAGATTGTATTTTGAAAGTTGGAGTAGGTCCGTGGGGTCATTTGTGATTTGTGTGCAAAATTTGAGGTCAATCGGACAAGATTTGATAGGTTTTGACGTTGTTTGTAGAATTTGGAAATTTCAAAGTTCATTAGGCTTGAATCTGTGTGCAATTCGTGGTTTTGATGTTGTTGGAGATTATTTTGGAGTTCCACTAAGTTGTATGATATTTTGGTACTTGATGGTATTTTGGTTAAGGTCCTGACCTTGGGTGAGTTTCGGGTGGTTAACGGATCATTTTTAGACTTAGCATGTTGGCTGAAGACTGCTGATGTATTTTTCTAGTTTCCTCTTACACGTTCGGGAGAGTTGTCTCGCGTTAGTGAAGGATGTCAATGGGCTGAGGGAGTTTTGTTCTTCGACTTCGCGAAGCATGTGATGTGGACGAAAAGGTTTTTGTTGTGAGTGTATCGCGAACACGAGATGAGGAATGCATTCATGATGAAGAAATAAGGTAGCTGGGGACCCCATACTATTGGTCTACGCGTTCGCGAGAGAGGGACCGCATTCGCGATGAGTAAATTCAGCAAAGCTTCGCGTTCGCAAGTCAGTGGATGTGTTTTAGAAGGGTTAACTGGAGGCGTCAATTAGAATGTTCTATGCAAACACGAGGGTTAGGTCGTGTTCATGAAGGAGGCGTATCTGGGCAGATTTAAAATATTAAAAATGAGGGTTTCGAGTTCATCTCGTAAAATTGAATTGGGAGCTCGGTAGAAGGCGATTTTTGGAGAGATTCTTGCGTGGGTGTTGGGGTAAGTGATTCCTATATAATATTTTTCAAATTCCATGATTATGCTTTTAATTCCATCATCAACTTTGTGGTTTGGGGTGGAAAATTGAGAAAAATGAGCAAGAGTTCTTGGAGTAGATTTTAGGGGTTTTGAATGGGGTTTTGTTATCGGATTTGAGTGCTAAATGCTACTGGTACTTAGTCTTAGTTTTTACTCGAATATCATAACCCACTATCTATTATTCTTGTTGATACATCATATTACTACTGTTTGGGCTTATAGTCTTATTTCTGAGAGCCCGAGAGACTGGAGATATTGATGACTGAATGAGGTCGAGGGACTGATTGTGAGGAGTTTTTTAAGATTGGGCTGCATGTCACAGCATGTTCCGTTAATTTATGCCATGATTGGATTGATATAGAGCTTGGGTTGTAGGAGCTCTTTTGGAGTCTGCACATACCCCAATGAAGCAGGTACTTACTAAGTGCAAGTGCCGAGTGTCGACCGTTGAGTGACCGTGAGGGATGAGTTGCTTTGAGGAATGAGTGATTGTGAGGTTGGAGTAAATAAGAAGACTGAGTGATTGTTTCCTGAGAGGATATATATGATTTCATTGTTGTTGCACACAGTTGCCATATATTACTGTTTTGAGAATTTTTGAAAGACATTTTAGCCAATTTTACTTGAACTTGGCATGAATAAACTGATTTGACTTAATTTTCCAGATTTGAAAGCATGTCTATTTTTTTTTACTGTTGAGACCATCGGAAATGAACTATAACTCTGTAGCTCGTCACTATCTTTCAATTACTTATTTATTATGATTACTTACTGAGTTGGTTCTACTCACACCACACCATGCACTTCATGTGCATATCCAGGTGGTTCCGGATACTGGTGGGCATTAATATCGTGCACAGTTCATTTTCGGAGATTTACGAGATAGCTGCCCGAGATTCGTAATCCTTGTTTGTTGTCACGACCCCAAATACCGGTCTTGATGGGGCCAATCATATTACTAGGCAAGCGAACTAAACAATTAACCATACCCTGTCCCTTTTACATTAAACCATTTTTACACCGGTTAAAATACCATACCTTTTATAATAAGCGTTTAAAACAACATATAAATATATGGAAGTCAATAAAAACATGAACTACACAACCCCACAAATCTGGTGTCACGAGTCTAGAGCCTCTAATATAAGTCTGAATATCTACTACATCAATAGTGTAGGAAATGCGGAAAAGATAACAAGATAGAAGGGAGAAATAGGGCTTTGGATGCCATGCAGCTACCTGGAAATTCTCAATCAACACACTAGATCAGCTAAATAGCCCACACTCAGCCGCTCGGGCGCCTGGATCTGCACACAAGGTGCAGGGAGTAACGTAAGTACGCCAACTCAGTAAATGACTAAAGTAAATAAGTACTGGAAGCAGTGGCGAGTAGTTCAAAAGAATATAATTAAAAATCACAGGATAACCGATCAACTTTACAGTTTAAAACCAGTTTCGTCAAAGAATTAGCTTTTCTAGTTTAAAACATTTGAAGTCTAATACTTAACAATATTTTCAATAGAGGCTTATTTAAAAAACATAGTGAAATCAGGGAAAATATCATAACTGGACCCCTCGGACAAGGAATCACAAGAAATATGGCCTCTCGGGCAGCCTCTCCGTCACTCGTGACTCAACCCTCGTCATCCAGTCTCACAATATCTCATAATAATAGAAATTATAATAACTGTTGCGGCGTACAGCCCGATCCATATATTTATAGTCGACTATGCTCACTGGGGGTGTACAGACTAGGGAGGGGCTCCTACAACCCAAACGTCATATCGCTGCGGCAGGTGGCCCCATCCAATATATATATATATATATATATATATATATATATATATATATCGCTCCGGTGTGCAGCACGATATATATAATTATCATTGCAGTGTGCAGCCCAATCCATAACTCACATAGGTATAAATATCCTCACATTTAGGTGCTTGACCTCTCTCAGTCATTACCCTCACATTCCCTCGGTACAACAGTGGAAATTAGGGAACCCAGTCCCAATAGTTCTCTCTTTAAAAGTGAAAAGAATAAACTAGTTTTATACATTTAACCAGTAAAACAGTACTGAGGATATGCTTTTAACAAGTATAGTGAGGAAAATCGTTAAAATGCCCCTAAGGGTTTCTACAGGTCAGCACAATGCCCCAAACATGGCATACAACCCATAATACAGTATAATATCCAAAATAAGGAATAATATAATATTTCCAAACCAAATACGCGGCTTAATAGTTGCTACGGGATAGACCAAGTCACAATCCCTACCAGTGTACGCCCACACGCTCATCACCTAGCATGTGCGTCATCGTATTTATCAAAACAAGTCAAATACCGGGGTTTTGTATGCTCATTTCCAGATTTATAATGGTTACTTACCTCAAACCGTTGAAAATACTACTCTCCGACGCCTTTTCCCCTCGATTTCTCCTCCACTCGCGTCGAATCTATCAAAAACCACAATGAAAACGTGAAAGAATACTAAGGGAACGAATCCCAAGGGAAAACAATCAAAATAATACCAAAATTCCGAAATTACCAAAACCCGACACCCAGGCCCATGTCTCAAAACTCAGAAATTTTCACATCAATAGATTCCTTATCTCCCCACAAGTTCATACATATCAAGAATACTAAAACCGGAGTCCAAATGACCCCTCAAATCCTCATTTAAAGGCCTCTTAAACTCAAACCCTAATCCCTCATTTTTAGCCCCTTTAATTCCTTAAATTACATCCTTAATCCATGAAATACTACCATAGAAATGTGTTTTATGCCCAAAATCCTTACTTTAATGAAGTTCCCTTGAAATCCATCTCTCAAATTTCCCAAAAAGCTCCAAGGCCGAAGTCAAAACTGGTGAAATAGCTCAAACTCGCGAAATAAAATAACTTATATGTTCTGCCCAGTAATTTTTGCATCTGTGGCACAATACCCGCTTTTGCGGTACCGCATTTGCGGTTATTTCTCCGCTTTTGCGGAAGTCACTTATCCAGCCGAAAATCGCATCTGCGACCGTATTTCCGCATCTTCGGCACCGCTTCTACAGTCTCTGCTGACCTAGCCTCTTTACCGCTTCTGTGATAGGTCTTCCGCATTTGCAGTCCCCAAACCGCAGGTGCGAAAACACCATAAGCAGCAATCTCAACAGCTGCAATAACGCTTCAACTTCTCTGTTAGCCACCCGAAATCACCCCGAGGCCCCCGGAACCTCAACCAAAAGCACAAACATATCCTAATACCTTATTCAAACTTGTTCCAATCATCAAAATCCTTCAAACAATACCAAATCAACCAAAACACCTCGAATTCAAGCCTAAGTGTCTAAAAACTTCTGAATTCCGCTTTTGATCAAAAACCCAACCAAACCACGTTCGAATAACCTAAAATTTTGCATACACATCCCAAATAACACAACGAAGCTGCAGAAACTCTCAGAATTCCATCCCGACCCCTAAATGAAAATCTCACCTACCAACCAGAGATCGCAAAAATATCAATTTTGCCAATTCAAGCCTGAACCTTCTCCAAACCCATTCTGATCGCACACTTAAGCCCCAAATCACTTCCCAAAGCTAAGAGAACCATCGGAACGCACATCCGAGCCCTTTAACATGTAAGTCAACATCTGGTTGACTTTTTCAACTTAAGCCTTATTAAAAAAGACTTAGTGTCTCAAACTTCACCAAAACCAATCCAGATTCAATTCGACCAACCTGATACCTCAAAACACGGATAGAAAATACATAAAGAAGCATAAATGGAAAAAATGGAGCGGTAACTCATGAGAAGACAGGTCGGGTCGTTACATCCTGCTCAACTTAAGCAAACGTTCATCCTCGAACAAGTCAGGACACATACCTGAAGCCTCAAACAGGTGAGGATATCTGCTCCACATCTCCCACTCGGTCTCCCAAGTAGCATCCTCCACGTGCCGACCTCTCCACTTCACTTTCACTGAGGCTATATCGTTTTATCTCAATTTCCGAACCTGACGCTCCAAAATAGTTATTGGCTCTACATCATAAGTCAAATCACACTCCAACTGAACCGTGCTGAAATCCAGAACATGAGATAGATCTCCAATATACTTTCGAAGCATAGAAACATGGAACACCAGATGCATACTCGACAAGCTGGTGGCAAGGCAAGCTCATACGCCACTTCCTCAATCCTCCGAAGTACCTCAAAAGGCCTAATGAACTGCGGACTCAACTCCCCCTTCTTTCCAAATCTCGTAACACCCATTGTGGGTGAAACCTTCAACAAAACCTTCTCATCAACCATGTAGTACACATCTCAAACCTTCCTGTCAGCATAACTCCTTTGCCTCGACTGCGATGTACGAAGTCTCTCCTAAATCAGCTTTACCTTATTTAAAGCATCCTGAACCAAATCTGTCCGCAATAGCCTAGACTCACTGGGCTCGAACCAACCAACGAAAGATCTACATCGCCTCCTGTACAAAGCCTCATATAGAGCCATCTGAATACTTGACCGGTAGTTATTGTTATAAGAAAACTCTGTAAGCAGTAGAAACTGATCCCATGACCCTCCGAAATCAATAACACAAGCGCGTAACATATCTTCCAATATCTGAATAATGCGCTCGGACTGTCCGTCCATGCGAGGGTGAAAAGTTGTGCTCAACTCCACCTGAGTACCCAACACTCACTGAACATACTTCTAAAATTGGGAAGTAAACTGAGTGCCCAGATCTGAAATAATGGAAATTGGGACACCATGCAAGCGAAAAATCTCCCGAATATATATCTCTACTAACCGCTTTGAAGAATATGTAGTACAGATAGGAATGAAGAGCACAGACTTGGTCAGCCAATCCACAATCACCCAAATAGCATCGAACTTCTTTAAAGTTCGTTGAATCCCAACTACAAAGTCCATAGTGATCCGCTCTCACTTCCACTCTGGATTATCCATCCTCTAAAGCAAGCCACCCGGTCTCTGATGCTGATATTTCACCTGCTGACAATTGAGACAACGAGCTACAAATCCTGTAATATCTTTCTTCATTCTCCTCAACCAATAATGCTATCTCAGATCCTGATATATCTTCATGACTCCTTGATGAATAGATTTCTATGAGCTATGGACCTCCTCTAGAATCAACTCTCGAAGCCCATCAACATTGGGCACACAAATCCGGCCCTGCATACCCAATACCCCATCATCTCCAATAGTCTCATCTCTGGTATCATCATGCTGATATTTGTCCCTAAGGACGAGGAAGTATGGATCATCATACTTACGCTCTCTGATACGCTCATATTGGGAAGACCGAGAAACCAGACAAGCCAATACCTGACTGGGCTCCGAAATGTCCAACCTCATAAACCGATTGGACAAAGCCTGTACATCAACCACAAAAGGTCTATCCCCAACTAAAATATATACCAAACTCCCTATACTCACTACCTTTCGGCTCAAAGCATCGGCCACCACAATGGCCTTCCCCAGATGGTACAATATAGTGATGTCATAATCCATAAGCAACTCTAACCATCTCCGCTGCCTCAAATTAAGATCCTTTTGCTTGAACAAATGCTGAAGACTACGATGATCAGTGAACACCTCACAAGGTACACCATAAAATAATGCCTCCAAATCTTCAATGCGTAAACTATGGCAGCCAACTCAAAATCATGAACGGGTTAGTTCTTCTCACGGGGCTTCAACTGACGAGAAGTATAAGCAATAACTCTACCCTCCTACATCAACACACATCCAATCCCTACTCTCAAAGCATCACAATACATGGTATATGAACCTGAAGCTAATCACAAAACCAGTACTGGAGTTGTGGTCAAGGTTGTCTTGAGCTTCTGAAAGCTCTCCTCCCACTCGTCCGACCATAAAAATTAAGCACCCTTCTGCATCAACTTGGTAAAGGGCGATGTGATAGATAAAAATCCCTTTACAAACTAGCAATAATAGAATGCCAAACCAAGAATACTGCGAATCTTCGTGGGTGAGGATGGTCTGGGCCAACTCCGAACCGCCTCTATCTTCCTTGGATCGACCTGAATACCATCACTGAACACCACGTGTCCCAAGAATGCCACTGAGCTGAGCCAAAACTCACTTGTAGAACTTTGCATAAAGATTCTCATCCTTCAATCTCTACTACACAACCCTCAAATGCTCCGCGTGCTCCTCCTGACTACGCGAATACACAAGGATATCATCAATGAAAACTATGACAAATTAGTCAAGATAAGGCCAGAACGTGCTATTAATCAGATGCATGGACGCTGCTGGTCAGCCCAAAAGATATAACCAGGAATTCATAGCGACCATATCTAGTCCTGAAAGCCGTCTTAAGAATATCCTAATCTTTGATCTTCAACCAGTGATAACCTTAACGTAGATCAATCTTGGAGAATACCCTCGCTCCTTGAAGCTGGTCGAATAAATCATCAATGTGAGGCAAATGATACTTTTTCTTCACTATTACCTTGTTCAATTGCCTATAATCAATGCACATTTTCATAGTTCCATTCTTCTTCTTCACAAACAGAACTGGCACACCGCAGGGTGACATACTAGGCCAGATGAACCCCTTATCAAAGAGTTCCTGAAGCTTCTCCTTCAACTCCACTAGTGCCATACGATATGGCAGAATAGAAATGGGTTGAGTTCCCGTCACCAAGTCAATACCAAAATCAATATCCATGTCCGGTGGCATGTTCGGTAGGTCTGGAAGAAATACATCAGGGAAATCCCTCACAACTGGGATATAATAAATAGTGGGAGTCTCAGCTCCAACATCCCTCACAAAGGCAATATACGAATGACAACCCTTCCTAACCATGCGCTGGGCCTTCAAGAAAAAGATCACTCTACTAGGAACATAATCAGTCACACCTCGCCACTCGATCCGTGGCACACCTAAAATAACTAATGTGACTATTTTAGCATGACAGTCCACAATAGCCCGACAAGGAGATAGCCAACCCATGCCCACAATGATATCAAAATCTACCATACTCAATAATAAAAGATCAACTCGGGTCTCCAAACCCCCAATAGTCACCATACATGACCGGTACACACGGTATACAACAACAGTATCGCCCACCGGGGTAGATGCATGAACATGTAAAGCAAGAAACTCATGGGACTTACCCAAATAACGAGCTTGAAGTGATGGCATCTGAAGAGATGGCATCGGGCCTGATCGCCCCCTAATCAACTTCCCCTTCTGGGGCGACCCCTAACTGACTGACCTCCAACCCTAGATGGCTGAGCGGGTGATGAAGTAGATGGAGTAGAAGTCGAGGGCTGATCCCTCTACTGAGACCGACCATTATGAAGTCGATGGCACTGCCTCCTCATATGTCCAAAATCTCTGCACTCATAGCAACTCCCCGATGCCGGAGATGGGGACGGAAGGGAACCCCTTGTATCGGAGTGACTAGCAGATGTACTCGGTATATAAGAGCCCTGAACAAATGGAGCACGGGATGAGCTCCGAGCTGGAAAGGCACTAAGTGATGACGGGCTCTGATGTGAACTGTGAGCTCCATGACCCAATGATGACCCACGATAACATGGGTAATCTAACTGACCATGTCAGAACTGTCGGCCTCTGCTATGCTGAAACTGGCCTCTCGAAGGAGCACCACTGTAGCTACCAGATCCACGAGGCCTCTTGGCCTCCCTCTCCTCTCGCTCCTTGCAACATACAAACTCAATCTTCGGGGCAATTTCCACAACCTCCTCGAATATAGTACCAGTCATCCTCTCCCTCATCATGAGAATATGGAACTGATAAGTAAGACCATCGACAAACTTCCTGATCCTCTCTCGATCTGTGGGAACCATCCAAACCGTATGACGTGCTAACTCAGACAATCGCATATCATACTGCGTTACAGTCATCTCCCTATGACGCAGCTGCTCAAACTGCCTATGTAGCTTCTCTCGTCTCGATTGTGGCACATACTTCTTTAGAAAGAGAACAAAGAACTTCTACCATGTAAGGGTCGCTGCACCAACATGCCTACGCCTCTTACCAAGTAAAGGCAGCCCCAAAAATCTTAAAGGTGGTAAATTCCACACCACTAGTCTCTAGAATCCGTGTTTTACAAATCATCCTCTAGCACTTATCCAAGTAACACTGGGCATCCTCGCCATTTGCACCGCTGAAGGTCAGAGGCTAGAGTCTACCAAACCTCTCAAGTCGACGCTGCTCATCATCTGGCATAATTGCTAGTACAAACAACTGAGCTGGTGCAATCGATTGGGCTGGAGGTGCCCCCAATGTATGGAGTCCATACACAACCTACTCAAGTGTGCGATTAATGGGGGTCTGGATGCCTCCCCTTGTCCAAGAAGTAGTTGCGGTTGTAGTGGTTGAGACCGCCTGAGCCAAACCAGTACACACTGATCAGATCAGAGCTAAAGCCTCCTGAAGGCCTGGAATCACAATCGGCACAGCTGGTGCCTGGGATGGTGCTGCTGTAGTGTCCACAACAAGGATCTAGTCTGGGACTGCAGAAGCTGGTGGATCTACAGGTGCTGCTCTAGTCACTCTGCCCCTGCTACGGCCTTGATCGCGGCCTTGGCCTCTACTAGAACCCGCGAGTGGTACTGGAGGTCGTCCACCCTACCTGGTAGCATGCGTCCTCACCATCTGTGATAGAACAAAATAACATAAGTTTAGTACTCGGATCAACAAATTTGCACGAAAAGAATTTCAAGAATAAGAAGTTTCCTAAAGGTTCTGTAGCCTCTCGAGGATAAATACAGATGTCTTCGTACCGATCCGCGAGACTCTACTAAACTGGCTCATGACTCACGAGACCTATGTAACCTAGGATCTGATACACTTGTTACGACCCCAAATACCGTTCGTAAAGATGCCTATCACATTACTAGGCAAGCCAACTAAACAATTAACCACAATCCTTTCCCTTTTACATTAAACCATTTTTTACGCATGTTAAAATACCATACCTTTTATAATAAGCATTTAAAACAAGAGATCAATATGCGGAAGTCAATAAAAACATGAACTACGCATCCTTACAAATCTGGTATCACAAGTCTAGAGCCTTTAATACAAGTCTAAATATCTACTACATTAATAGTCTAGGAAATACAGAAAAGATAGCAAGATAGAAGGGAGAAACAGGGTTGCGGACGCCATGCAACTACTTGGAAATTCTCCATCAAAACACTAGATCAGCTAAATAGCCCTCACTCAGCCACTCGGGCACCTAGATCTGAACATAAGGTGTAGGGAGTAATGTTAGTACGCCAAATCAGTAAGTAACTAAAGTAAATAAGCACTGAAAGAGTGACGAACAGTTCAAAAGCATATAACTGAAAATCATAGGATAACCGATCAAATTTACAATTTAAAACCAGTTTCATCAAAGAATCAGCTTTTCCAGTTTAAAATATTTGAAATCAGATACTTAACAATATTTTCAATAGAGACTTTGTTTATCGTGAAAATGATAACAACAATTAGATCTGTAAATATTATTCTAAAAATACGTGATCTATTCTCGAGCTAGTTTGTTAAGGTATTTAGTTCGAAAACATGAGGTAAAATGATAAAAAATCGAGTTAAGCTAAGCACTAATCGAACCAGTAAGGGGTTGTTGCACAGGCGTAAGACCGGCCAGTGTGTGCCTCGGGGCCGAGGTGCAAGCCTTTCTCGGGCTACCGAGGGTAGTCGAGAAGGGGGATAACCGGTAAAAATATAGCTAAGAAAGTCTCTATATCACCAATATTGAACAAAGTAATGAAGAACAAGTGATAAAGCAGCAAAGTTCTAAGGTGACCTTGAGGCCGATGGAGATAGACAATTTAGAAGAAAGAGAGAGAGATATTATTGCATTTTTGGAGAAGTGGAGCAACATCAATCGTTCACAAGGTAGGGTGAGTCTCCCTTATATTGGCGAGGGGACTCGGTATAGTACATGTATATTAATTGCAAGAGTACAAAGATGGGATGACTTGATGTGAGGCCTCACAGTAAGCTCTAGGTAGGCCGGGCCTGTCAGACGTAGCCATGTGCCCAGGAAGCTTCCCTATTTATCCTGACCTCGGACCTTGTTTATTCTGAGTCAGACTTCGACAAGCCTTGAGGCTGAGAACTCGATCGCGGCCTTCCATCCTCGGGGTCTTGGGGAAGGCTTCCGAAATGTCTTGATTGCAAAATATTAAGTCTTCTTATTTTGCTGCTTACAGATAGTCTCTGCATTTCCCATGACGAAATGATGGGAAATGCAACTGACACTCGACTCCTCGAGCTCCTTTGGTGACACGATGCTGGCAATTCAGATCGTGATGCAATCTTTTATAACAGACAACGTATCTTATAGATTCCTTCTTGATGCCTTATCGTTTCTGTTTCTTAAGGCAAAAATACTGTCATCGATTCATTTTTTCAATGAAGCAGTAATTGCACCCGTCAGTCAATCTTCTAGAGCATCGATGACCGTGTCATTTTTCCCTTATAAGTGAGGGTGTTTTGTGGCACTGCTTCCCCCATATCGATACTTCTGTTGGCATGCTTTGCTTCTTCCTTCCCATCATCTTCTTTTACCCTTGATCACTACAATGGAATCTTTCCATCTCAAGGCTGTTTGGAGGAGTTCCTTCGGGCTGCATTGTAGATTTCTGTCGGGGCCTCCCTTCGTTGATCATAAACATGTTTTCCCGATATTACTGCGGTTGTTGGTATGTTGGACGTCACTATTACCGTTGGCCCTAGATAGTGATGGATGGAGAGTTGGTTTATCTTCGCGTAGGAGGCCGTTTGGATTATGTACCACTGCTTAAAAGGGGGCTCAGATTATACACCGATGCTCACCTCTGTACCCTGGCTCGATGTGGAACTCTATTTAGAGTTAGGAGCTTATACGGCTTGATAGTCCAAGAAGAGGATTTTAAGTAGCCGTACAAGCGGACCCGAGGTTTGGTCAGTCCTCAACCTCTTCGAGGTTCTCTTGGCCAGTGAGGGTCCCCAAACCCCATGGAACTATGGCATTTCTCCGTTTCTCCTTGATCATTGGCTTACCCCTTTTGGTGATATCAATACGGAAGTCCGGCGCCCCAGAAGACATCTTCCTTGAGGCCCCGCGTTCGAGGGAGACGTCTTTCGGAGGTACTGGCGCTGTGGTGGATCGTCGACCGTCTAAATATGAACCCGAGCCTTTACTATATGTGCCCTTCTGCTTTTTTATTTCCATGTAGAGACCCCTAGTGGGTTTTTGCAATTAGTATGTAATGATAATTTAGGAGCTTTGTAATTGCTCGTCGTGACCCCTCAGGGTCTATTGTACTCGAATACTTGATAAATGAGAATTTATTTTGCTGACTCCCACTTCTCTTTCTACATTTGTATGCTCTTATGCCCTTCGGGGTTTTTGACCGCCTTCTTTTTGTTTATTGGTAATCGTAGTCTGTCATTATATATTGTCCTAGTCTCTAGCTGATTGACGAGGCTCTTCCCCGACCCCCTTTGTCGTACTTCAGATTGATGGAGGACCGATCAGATAAGGTCGAGCGATTGGACCCTGCTAATTTGTTTGGAGATCGCACGTCGAGTTCCAGGGCCTTCGGGAATTCTACCCTAGATGAAGGTCATTTTCGGGTGCCACCGGTGGGCCCTGTTGATTTTGATGTAGATAACTCTTTCACAGAGTGTATGGTTGGCTTACGTTTGAGGAGATTTCTTATGTTTGTACGCTTCTTTAGGCCCTTGTGGAGCTTTGGTGATTGGGGCTTTCGGGGTTTACTCATCTGGAGAGGGGATCTCAAGATCGGGCTCTCGTATTGTGTCTATTACCGGCGTTTTAGAGCTCATCACGACCCTATTTCTTGGGGTCGGGGGCTCCCAATACGAAATGCTTCCTCGAGCATGGAGATAATTTGCATGGTCCCTCGAGTCTTGTAATCTATTGGAGGATGTTCCTTGGGTCGGGTACCAACCTGTCGATTCATATCGAGGCTATTGGCTTCCTGGATCTTACCTCGAGTAGGCGACTCACCGTTGCCCCTTGCATATAAGAAGGGTGGCTACGGCCTTTTCGCGAGGCTTCATTACTTTTGCGTAGTTGTTCTTCTATTTTGGCATAGGGCTCCCTATGTTTTAATATGTGAAAGGCGTTGGTGCTTGCCTTTGCTTTATTTTGTCAGTTTTGCCACAATTATGACGACCACTTCGGGACCGCCATGGCAAAGGGTGGAGAATGATGTTCCCGGTGCTCGGGAGTCAAAAGATTTCGCTCTGGCGATGGTGTCCTTGATAAGAAAGGATAAATTGGAGATGGAGAGGCAATACTGCATGTGGAGCAAGGGGGTGACACTGCGGGTGTTTTCCCCAGGTGAAGGTTTCGCGGAATCTGCTAATGGGTTCTTGAGTGTGCACCTATACCCTTTTGTATTTGGCCCTCTTGATAGGGTTGTGCTTTGTTTTTGTTTGAAGTATCGGGTTACTCTGGCGCAGAGGCATCCGTCATTTTGGTGAATGGTGCTGATGATAAGATTATTTGCAGATAAAGTTGGGCTTGAATTCACGCTTGATCATCTCATCAAGCTATATTGGCCTTTTCATCATCGAGACCTGCTAACCTTGAGGGGTCGTTCGCCCACACCCCTCGTTATCGATGACGAGGAGGTTGGAGATCAAGAATGTGCTAGTTGGTTTGTCCTAGTCCGGATGACCGATATTATTCTTATGGAGTTTCTGCCATTCCCCGAAGGGTGGAATCACGCACGTAAGTGAAGCGATTTGCCGCTATTTAAGATTTTGTTCATGGCAAAAATCGATCAAATAATAATGATATTTCCCTTGTTGCAGCAACTTCGTGGACGCCGGGCCAAGTCCATGATTTGCCCGGCTAGGTTTGGAGGTTGGTGACCCATTCGCCTCGCGACGAACGCAGGTGGCGAGATATGTCTTGCATCAGGTGGGGAGTGGAACATCAAGGTACGTGTATATGTTTCTTTTCTCCTGCTGGCATATACCAAAGGTAACAATTTTCCCATCTTATTTGTACTAGATTCGCTGTTTGCAGATATCGGGCGGTTCCTTGGGGTGATGCAGGGCTTTTCTGGAGAGGAGATGGAGTCGTCGGCCTTCGGGTATATAGAAGGCATTAAAAAGAGGGACCGGAGCCTACCATGTGAAGGAGACTTTAGTAGTGCTGGTTGGGCTCGCGTTTCTGTGGACGACGCACCAAGTCTGATATTCCTGGAGTGCCTGATTCCCAACAAACAACTCCTTTGAGTGAGAATGTTATGCCCGGGGCCGGTTCTTCTGGGGTCATAGGGGCAGGACTGACAAGAACATGTTCTGACCTGGAATAAATCCACCATCTTCACTTCGTGGTGAGTTTGTGCACGGTTTTCTTTATATCTCGCATCTTCCTCGTCTTATTGGATCTTCCCTGTGCAGGCCTGTGAGAGGCTTAAGTTCGAGCTGTTTTTCCAAAAGGCCAAGTTTTAGAGGATTCTAGATGAGGGAGAATCCTGTAGGCTCATTTGCAACGAGAAGGAAGGTGAGCTGCAGTATTGGCGATATGAGGCGTACCGAAACTCAAACTACGAGAGCTATTTGATGGAGCAGGTAACTTCTTGTGATGCGTGATTTGCTTTTCTCTAATTTTAAGGCTAATATATTTTCGCCATATCAGTTGCAGAAAAAGGCAAAGGCCTTGGAGTACCTTAAAGGCGACGTGAACCACGTTGGGGCCACTTGTGAGGCGCTAAGAGGTCAAGTGCAAGCTCAATCTCTGGAGGAGATGAGTGCCTCGGCTAGGATCCTGACCTTCGAGGTCTTGCTCAACTTGACCTGTGAAAATGCCAAACTTCAGGCGGATACGATCGAGAGACTTGAGTCTGATCTCTCGAATGTCAGGGCCGAGATAATTGATACCCGTGCGAAAGCGACATTAAGGCAAACCAGGGTTGATCGTGAAAAAGAGATTTGTATAAAGGATGTTGCTGACGCTCAATCTGAGTTTAGGCGAGCCCTTGACCATGAGAAGAGGATCGAGGAATATGTTTGCTCCCGATCCCAGAGAGAGGTATTCGAGGAGGTTAAACCAAGGGCTTTATTCTCTCGGAGTAATTGGCTCGAGCAAGGGCAGATGAGGGTGACGCTCGGTCACTCCTTGCAGGCGTTGCAAGGGTCGAACTTGACGAGTTGTAGTACTTTGGCATAAAATATAGGTTCCACCATTTTGTAAATTTATTCCCGGCGCGCGCAAGGCATGCCTCTAGGTGGAGAATGTTTTTTCGTATGTAATATAAGTTGAATTTTAATGCTTTATTCCTTTTGTACCTTTTTTTTGTCGTTTCTCTCGATCATGTAGACTGGTTTTGGAATTAGTCCCCGAATCGCATATGGCTCGGGCTTCGAGCTTTGATTGGCCTTCCATCTTTTTCCTGCCTGTATGGGCGGAGGGCGATGGCCCTTTGTGCTCTTGGGCCGAAGCGATTTTGCGGGCCCGTGGCCTAGAGATTTGTCCTGACCGACGATAGCGTCGTTTGGGCTGTTCCTTTAGACGTATTGTGGTGGAATTGTCCTCGTGTTCAGTCTCCGAGTGGGGATACGACTCAAGCATGATATACCCTTGAGCCCGTTTGGGCTGGCGATGATGGTTTTTATTTTTCTGTTCTTGGGCATTTGGCGATTTCCCGAGTCCAGTCTCTGAGTCGCATTGCGATTCGAGCCGTAATTGACCCTTAATCTTTTTGGAGATTCTGGATGTCGGTAGTGGCATCGATGTCAAGCCCTTGAGTGTATTATAATTTTTTTAGGTCCAGTCTCTGAGTCATATTGCGACTTGAACTGTAATCGACCCTCAAATCTTATCGAGTTCTTGGCCATCGATGGTGGCCTTTCTGTTGTTTGGTCGTTGATACCTTTTAGTGTGAGGCCTGGAGGCTTTTCTTAGTTGACTATTTTGGACTGGGTCGAGCTCGCTTTAATCCTCAAGTTGTCAATTTTCAAGCTTGTGACAATGGCTCTTACGATGTATAGTAGTAGAGATCTTTTGATACGAGGCCTAGAGGCTTGCTTATCCGACGAAAATGGTTCTTACACTGTTTGGTCGTAGAGGAGATTTTGATATGCGACTCGGAGGCTTTTAGTAGGCTTTGTTTCCTCTTATCAATGTCTTTTTGAATGTTTTTGCGTGACTTGTCGTCGGTTCTGAAAGAACCTCGATTTCAAGTCGTAGTCGGTGATGTTTTGAGCACCTCGTAAGGTTCATAGCTCATAGGTCGAGTAGATCGACGCTTTTATGATTTTGGAGTCGACGTGGTCGGGACTCGTTTGTTTTGCCTATTGAGGGAAGCATGATTATTAACCAATTATTTCTGAAGTAGATTCGGAGGATTGTTTAGCGACAGTCGGGCATCTCGAGTTGCATTTTTCGAGCTGTAGCAGCTGTTTTGACCGGAGTCATGTGCATTTGGCCGGGGCCATTTTTTATCCCGAGAGGCAATTTTAGGCATCTACACCGAGGGTATGCCCTTTAGGGGTTCTTAAAAATGCAATGTATAGCCTAAACTGCTGGATTTTTCATGCCTGCTGAGATGTTATGTTTTATGGAGAACAAATCTGGTTGTGCCAAGGCTGCCTGCTAGGGTCTTACAATTTCACATATTCCAGTACATAGCGATTGGCGATGATTTTTTCCGAGTCACCAAGTTCTGCTTAAGCTTGAAGATAGCTTTTACGAACTCGGAGTTTACGTTGCGAGGGCTTCATAAGCCCGAGAGCCCGAGTATATCGCGACGCAGTTGATTTAGAGGTGTTTGCTTTTGAATAAGATGAAATAATCTTCTCCGAAGCGTGGAATGCTTAAAAATATTATTTATTGCTTGGCAAAAATATAAGTTGCAAATGCATGTTGTCCTGTTGCTATGAGTTTGCCCATATGGGTGTGACTTCTCCGATTATTCGAAGCGCTCGTATGATTCTGCGCTGAAACTATTAGAAGAGAGGATTGCAATCTCGTCAGGTCCCCTCCTTGGGTGTGTGCAGTCCTGCTAATAATCTTGTTGGCAAAACCTTCTTCATGTTAAAAACCTGATCGAGGAAAGAATGACCGGCGGGCCCCGTGATGGCTGCGGATCCTCGAGCGGGGTCTAGAGCTACAGAATGCCTTAGTTGCCTTCCTGCCTGTAGATTAGCAACAGGAAAGGAAAGGAAATGATAAAGAGGGTGAAGTAGTTCTTCCTCTTTGCCAGGTGCATAGGTGGCATTTCGGGGAGTGAGCCCTGCTGCAGCCGTCTGCCACGTCCGGCCAAACCTGACCGAAGGTATGGTTATCCTTACCTTTTGACCTCATTCGAGGGTGACGCTGACGATGTGTCATATGGTGAGGCATCTCCTCTTGTTGCTCATAGCTAAATACTTTATCCCAGCGTTATTCGCGGGGGTTTTACACCTTTGGCGCAGCAGGGTCAGAGTCGCCTCCGGGCAATGTATCAGTTGTTGTCTATATAAAGTGTCCGTGCCCTGTGCGCTGGACGTATCAGCCCGATCTCGGGAGGACTGCGCTGAGGGAGCGATTTGGTCATTATGGCGATCGTCATCAAGAACCTATCAGAGGTCCAGCGCGAGAGCGACGTTGGCCCGGGTTGTCCTGTCGGGTTCGGCCCGACATCGTCGGTATAGATTGGTCGAACCACCTGTACTTACAAACATATGTTTTATTTGAAATGATTCGAATGAAGGAGGGGATTACCGATATGTTAATGTGATGTCGAGGTTGTATCTCGGCGTCCTTTAACCCGAGCGCGAGGGCGTCCTTTGAGAGCATTTGGTAGGACCATCCCTTTCTTGTGATGGTCACTTGCACTCTACATTCTATGAATCTTCGCATGGTGCTGCCATCCTTTTACAGCCTTGACAATGCGCCACGGCTTGCCAAATTTGTTTTGCCCTATCTCCTTCCTCCCGTGGGGCTGGATCCAGGTCTGCTCATTCGGTGACACTTTGTGGTAACCTTTGTTAAATGGCGTAGTCACTTCTCTGTTGGTCTGTAACTCCAAGCGTCTCGTGGTTCCCGTGGTGGGCCATGGTTTCCTTAGAGAGGTTCCAGTTTAATAGATCTAAGCCACCTGGAGTTCCTGGATTCGCTTAAGGTTAACACTATGCTTGGAACTGCAACATCGAAATTATGTTCTATCCGGTGAGGTTTCCTCGCCGGGTGTGTCTTTTTGAACCTGGTACCATTGGAGGTTCGTTGAGGATGTTATTCTCGGGATTCTAACTTGTTGTTGTGATACATGTTTCATCTCGAATCATTTTTAACCTTAGCACCTCATGGACGATGGATTCATTCACTCAGTGTCAGCTTCTTTGATGGGAATCTATCCGGATATGCCCTGATTCGGGACCACTGTCGGTTGTGGACATTCGACCGAACATCTGCCAAATATCTGACGAAGCTTTGGTTGAAATGCCCTGGAGTTGCCTAGTATGCTTTGTTTAGGTTTTGGGCGAAGGCCTATGCCACCCAACTACTTGAAACCGGGGGCGGTCTCGTTCGTCCTGTCGAGGGGGGGTGCGGCTTCCGGTGACACTTTTTTTCTTCTCCTTCCAGCCTTTGGTGCATTGGGCATTCTTGGTATTGCTTTGATGGCATCGACGCACGCTTCCATGGACCGCGCTAGTATGGTGAGCGGGTCCTCGATATCAGGTGCCGAATAGTGGCGCTGTATCATGGTTTCTTCCGAGGGAGTTTCTTCAAATCCAATTATAGGGACGGGCTCCAGTTTTTTATTTTGGAGGGTGTTGTTCCTGGACGAGCGTGCATAAGAGGTGATGTGCCTGTAAGGAATTGAGGTCTCGTCACTCCTATGTGGTTTTGTCATTTCCAACTTTCTTGAAATGAGTTATGGGGTCGTATCTTCGGGAGACTGTTGTTGTAGGAGTTTTTGCAAGCATGATTCTCTTTCGATTAGGTCCTCCAACATCCATACCGCTATGAGGTAGGTTGTCATTTCGTTGATGTCCGATATCTCGGGAACTGGTTCGACATACGGAGATATTTCTGATACTACCGCATTGGGAGTCTCCAGGCGATCCTGTAGCTGAGCGATAGCCAAATGACATTGGTGCAACATTTCAAAAATAATATTAAGATTAACTTCCTGTTCCTCCCGTGCTGGGATTTTTTGGGCTTCCTGTTGGTGGACGTGCCATGTGTCATCATTGGCGTGCGAGACTCCATTGCCCCGCTGAGCGGCATGCAGGCTCGCGTCCGCTCGAAATGATCTAGGTGCGTTATCATAGTCCTGCGGAATTGTGCTAGTCGCTGGAATGGCCATACTATTCTCTCTGCGATTTTGGGTTTATCGTTCTCAATTTCCTTTATCCAGCTGGACATCAACCTTAAATCGAAAGAAAAAGTGTGAAAGATATCGTGCTTTCGAGTGACGAAACTAACAAGAGAATCATCACTATTATTTTTATCCACACGGTGGGCGCCAAACTGTTTACCGTGAAAATTATAACCACAATAAGATTTGTAAGTGGGATTCTAAAAATACATGATCTATTCCCGAGCAAGTTTGTTAAGGCAGTTAGTGCTAAAGCGTGAGGTAAAATGATAAAAATTGAGTTAAGCTAAAAATCGAACCAGTAAGGGGCTGTTGCCTAGGCGTAAGACCGTCCAGTGGGTGCCTCGAAGCTGAGGTGTATGCCTTTCTCAGGCTATCGAGGGTAGTCGGACAGGGGAATAACAGGTAAAAATATAGCTAAGCAAGGCTCTATAACACCCATATTGAACAAAATAATGAAGAACACGTGATAAAGCAGCAAAGTGCTAAGGTGACCTTGAGGCCGATGAAGATAGACAATTTAGAAAAAAAAGAGAGAGACATTATTTCATTTTTTGATAAGTGGAGCAACATCAGTCGTTTACAAGGTAGGGTGAGTCCACCCTATATAGGCAAGGGGACTCGGTATCGTACATGTATCTTAATTGCAAGAGTACAAAGATGGGACGTCTTGATGTGAGGCATCACAGTAAGCTCTAGGTAGGTCGGGCATGTTAGGCATAGCCATGTGCCAAGGGGCTTCCCCTTTTATCCTTACCTCGGACCTTGTTTCTTCTGAGTCGGATTTCGACGAGCCCTGAGGCTGAGAACTCAATTGCGGCCTTCCATCCTCGGGGTATAGCGGAAGGCTTCCGAAATGTCTTAATAGCAAAAAATCTAGTCTTCTGATTTTGCCGCGTACAGGCTTATTTAAAAAAATAGAGTGAAATCAGGTAAATATCCTAACTGCGCCCCTCGGGCATGGAATCACTCGAAATATGGCCTCTATGGGCAGCCTCTCAGTCACTCGTGACTCAACCCTCGTCACTTAATCGTAGAATATCTCATAAAAATAGAAATCATAATAAACGATGCGGCGTGAAGCCCGATCCATATATTTATAGTCGACTACGATAACTGGGGTGTATATACTACGGTGGGCTCCAACAGCCTAAGCGTCATATCATTGTGGTGCGAAGCTCGATCTAATGTATGTGTGTGTGTATATATATATATATATATATATATATATATATATATATATATATATATATATATATATATATATATATATCACTGTGATATATATCACTGTGACGTACAACCCGATCCATATAAGTATCACTGCGGCGTGCAGCCTGATCCATAACTCACATAGGTATAAATATCCTCACACTTAGGTCCTCGACCTCTCTCAATCATTACCCTCACATTCCCTCGGTACAACAGTGGAAATTATGGAACTCAGTCCCAATAGTTCTCTCTTTAAAAGTGATAAGAATAAACCAGTTTTAGACATTTAACCAGTAAAACATGACTGAGGATATGCTTTTAACAAGTAAAGTGAGGAAAACAGGAAAAATGCCCCTAAGGGTTTATACAGGTCGGCACAAGGCCCCAAACATGACATACAACCCATAATACAGTATAATATAAAAAATAAGGAATAATATAATATTTTCAAACAAAATACGCGGCTTAATAGTTGCTACGGGACGGACTAAGTCACAATCCCTACTGGTGTACACCCACACGCTCGTCACCTAGCATGTGCATCACCGTGTTTATCAAAACAAGTCAAATACCGGGGTTTTGTACCCTCAGTTCCAGATTTACAATGGTTACTTACCTCAAACCGATGAAAATACTACTCCGGGATGCCTTTGCCCCTCGAATCGGCCTCCACTCACGTCGAATCTATCCAAAACCACAAGGAAGATGCCAAAGCTAAGGAAACGAAGTCCAAGTGAAAACAATCAAAAAATACCAAAATTCTGAAATTACCTTAACCTGACCCCCGGGCCCACGTCTCAAAACGCATAAATTTTCACACCAATGGATTCCTTATCTCCCCATGAGTTCATACATATCAAGAATACGAAAATTGGAGTCTAAATGAACCCTCAAATCCTCACTTAAAGGCCTCTTAAACTCAAGCCCTAATCCTCTATTTTAAGCCCCTTTAATTCCTTAAATTACAATCTTAATCCATGAAACACTACCATAGAAATATGTTTTAGGTCCAAAATCCTTACCTTAACGAAGTTCCCTTGAAATCCCTCTCTCAAATCGCCCAAAAAGCTCTAGGGCGAAGTAAAAAATGGTAAAATATCTCAAACTCACGAAATTAAATAACTTATACGTTCTGCCCAATCCTTTTCGCATCTGCGGCACAATATCCGCTTCTGCAGTACTGCATTTGCGGTTATTTATCAACTTCTGTAGAAGTCACTTATCCAGCCAAAAATCACCCTTACCGCTTTTGCGGTCTCTGCTCACCTAGACTCTTTTTCGCTTCTGCGATAGGTCTTCCGCATGTGCGGCAACATATCTCCGGTACGCAAACCGCAGGTGCGAAAAAACCAGAAGCAAAAATCTCAGAAGCTGCAATAGCACTTCAACCTCTCCGTTAACCACCGAAATCACCACGAGGCCCCTGGGACCTCAACCAAAAGCACAAACATATCCTAATACCTTATTCAAACTTGTTCCAATCATCAAAACACTTCAAAGAACACCAAAACACCTCAGATTCAAGCCTAAGTTTCTAAAAACTTCCAAATTCTGCTTTTGATAAAAAAAACCAACCAAACCATGTCTGAATAACCTGAAATACACACATCCGAAATGACATAACGAAACTACAACAACTTTCAAAATTTCATCACGACCCCAAAATCAAAATCTCACCTACCAACAGAAAATCGCCAAAATATCAATTTCGTCAATTCAAGCCTAAATCTTCTCCAAACCTCCAAAACCCATTCTGATCACACTCCTAAGCTCCAAATAACTTCCCGAAGCTACCCGAACCACCAGAACTCACATCCGAAGCCTCTAACACATAAGTCAACATTTGGTTGCCTTTTCCAACTTAAGCCTTCTTAGAAGATCTAAGTGTTTCAAACTTCACCAAAACCAATCCGAATTTAATCCGACCAACCTGATACCTCAAAACTCGGATAAACAATATGTAAAGAAGTAGAAATGGGAAAAATGGGGCGGTTACTGATGAGATGACTGGTCGGGTCGTCATATTTTACCTTCCCTATTTTTCCTTTCGTTGTATTTAGATAAAGAATTTTCTACATATTTCACTTCTACACTTATGATGTATAAGATGCTCATGGGATCAGTGACACCCTGATATTGGGAGTTATTTTTTGTACTTGTATTTTGAGTTTTACCCCTGTTCATGAAAACTTTGCTTATCTAAAATTTCTTGATTCGTTTCGATTAAATATTGGAAGTTTTTCGGGAATGTCAGGTTGCTTAAAACCATCAATAGGCGCCATCATGATAGGTTAGGATTTGAGCCATGACACCTTGGAAGAGTCCGAAAATGATAATGTTAGTATTTCCAAAGCAGTAAAAAATGGGCCTAAACAACAACGGTATATTGATCGGGAAAATCTACTTTGCACATTTAATGTCGAGGTCACTATTCTTCGCACAACAAAAAACTTATAAAATAAAGGAATAATGTCAAATGTTTAGCTAAACAAAAAATTATTCGACGCATTTCTTTGCTTACATTACATACTCCTCATGCAGTAGAAAATATACTTCTCAAACCGTGGTAGAAACTATTGAGATCTCTTCGAAGCTCATTTGCACATAATTAAGCGATCAGAACTAATCTCTCTAACTAAATCTAGCCACATAGTCACCAAAAACCCAAAGCAGTACAATGCAATCAATATGGTCCAAATGAATTAATTTTATAAGAAATTATGAAATTATAGCTCAGAATCCGAAATCGGCTCAAACCCGGCCACCCGAGCCCACTTTTCGAAATCCAACAAAAGTCATAAAACCTTAAAGTCATTCACTCTCGAGTCTAACCATACCAAATTTACTCAAATCCAATAACAAAATCTCATTCAATACCTCAAAAATCTAGCCCAATAACTCTTCCTCATTTTCCCTAATGTTTTCACCCAAATCACAAATTAAGTGATGGAATTAATGGCATAATCATGGAAATTGTCCAAAGTTAGATAGGAATCACTTACCCCAAACACCCACACAAGACTCTTTCCAAATATTGCCTTCTACCGAGCTCCCAAATCAATTATATGTTATGAACTCAAAACCCTTATTTTTGAATCATTTATTCTGCCCAGATATACCTTTATTGTGATCGCGGAACATACCTCGCGATCGGAAAGCACAACTATGCTGCCCTACCATTTAACCCTATGCAAACACATAATCCCCCACGCGAACGCGAAGAACTGACCCTCTGACTTACGCGATCGCGAACGACCTCACGCGTTCCCAATGAACAAAACGCAGGGTTCCAGCTCCTACCTCACTCCCTATTCGCGGTCGCGGCCTAGACAATGAATTCGTGCTACACTGTTTCCCGTAGCTACATGATCGCAGCCCTCTACTTGTGAATGCGTAGAGCAAACTCAATCAGTGGCCCATTAAGCCTACGCGATCGCGGACATGTCCATGCGATCGCATATAAGGAAAACAAATCAGTTAAAAAAATCAGCAAACACAACTTCAGCAGTCTCCCTACTTCAATTCTTGATCTGTTAACTACTCGAAATCAACCCGAGGCCCCCAATACCTCAACCAAATATACCAACAAGTTCCAAAATACGATGCAAACTTAATCGGACCCTCAAATCACCTCAAACAACATCACAAATACAAATTGTGAGCACGTGATTTTTGCCGTATGTGAAATACTCCTACAGAATCCCAAGGAAATAGATTTTTTCTTTTAATTATTTGCCCTTTTAGGAATCTTCGTATAATTTTCTTAATTATTTGCGCTTTTCTGTGCAAGTTTAATTTTTATTTAAATCGTGAAAAAATACCAAAACATCATGCATTGCATTTAGAATTTTGTTCTTTACATTTTTTGAAATAATCAGTAATTATTTGTTTTATAAAATTTGAAAATCACAAAAAATAGACCAGTTTTACGTTTTTTGTCTTTTAATTTTTAGCTTATTTATTTTTCTCTTTTAATTTAGAATTAAGTATTGTTTATAATTTTTATAATTAGCTAATTATTTTAATTTCACACTTTTGAATAATTTAGGATTTTTAGTTTGTAGGATTTTAATTAAAAGAAAAGGAAAAATTTAGAAAATAAAAGAAGGAATTGGAAAAATAATTTATCTTGTGAAATTGGGCCATTTCAATTGAAGACCCACTCAAACTTTTCCCAATCCAGGCCTAAAATTGATTCCTACCCGATCCAAAGCCTTTAGCCCACGAGAACCTCAAAACGATGTAGTATTGAGAACAAAACTGCGTCATTTTGAGTTCAAGGGCTTTAATTAAATCATGGCCCTCCATTTCATTTTATCTAACGGTCGTGAAAGTCATTTTCTTTAGTTTTTAATTGTCTGAATAACTCTAAAATAACCTAGGATCTGTTACAAGCTTCTCTCTCATCGCCATATCACACCATCGCCTGCCACCCACCGGATTTCGTCACCGGCGGTGTTGAAGCTCCATATCCCACAAAAATTTAACCACACACCCCCCATAATCCCTCAAACACGATGTCATTGTCAATTTCCCCAAAATCTCCACCGGTCGCCTTTAATTTCAAATCTAAAAACAAAACCATAAATCCATTCCCGTCCTTAACTCATCATGCAAGGGCACGAGTCCATGTTCTCCTATCTTTGAAGACAATTTGGGCCTAACACGAGTGTTAGTCAGTTGTTCCCACAAGAACATTCGATTAACACTCATTTTGGTTCAAATCGAAAAAGTCGGAGTTTGCCTAGCCTAAGTCGTCCATATATCGGGTTTTAGGTATTTCTATCTCTCTTGGTCCTTTTTCAGTCCATCCGTTCCCCTTGTTTTCTTTATCTTCTTCTCCTTTCCTTTCAAAAATGAAGAATGTTAGTTTTCTTTTCTTTGTGTTTTATCTCAAAAGTCATTTAGGTGTCATAATAGAGTTTAGTTTTTTTAGGCCTTATATCAGTAAATTTCTTTAATATATGGTTCTAATTTCTTTGTTTTAATTTTATTACATTTCTTAAGGCTAAACGAGTTGATATATCTGGATTCATTTAGTCAGAATTATCGTTGTTTTGGTCTCTTTCTTCTTCTTTCAAAAATTGAATTTTAATTTGGGCTCCATTTGGTCTGGGGCTTCCTTGCACGCAGACAAGCCCATCAGCATTAACGCCCAAGGGGTTGCAGAGTTTTTTTTTGGGATTTTCAGTTCGTGTAAAGGGTTTCGAGCCCAGATGGGGTTGAAGGTAATTGGGAGGAGTTCAAAGGTTAGTTTAGGAAATTTGGGTAGGGCAATCTTTCCCAAAATGCCTGGGAAACTTTCAGGAAGGTGGGGTTGGGGTTAGTTTAACAAACAGGCTAGAAAATCAGGGTTAAAAGTGAAAAAATGAAAACTGGGGAAGGGTTTATTGATAAATTGGTAAAATCATTTCTGCTGCCCTAGGACCTTCTATATAAGGTTTCTTTCTTTCATTTATAAGGGGAGGACAAAACTAAGCGCTATAAATTCCTAGAGAAATACAAACATTGAGAGAGTCTGAAAAATCTGAAATAAAATACAAAAAGAAATACCATTACTGTTCCATTGAAGTTGGCGTATTCATTTTTCTTTTGTTTTTGAATTGCACCTTTCTTCTGGGTTCAAAATATAAGAAGTTGACGGATAAGTTGTTGCTTTGTTGTTGCTTTAACACCTGATGTCATTTAGATTTCCCTGTTGAAGCTCTGTTGGTATTTTCTTTTGTCTTTTCAGGTATCTTTGAACTTTGAAAGTGCAAAATGAAGTTGAGGATTCAATGTACTTTGAATGAAATTGGACTTTCGTGCCAGATTTTGATTTCTTTTATTTAGCATTACATATGTTAATTAGTTTGATAGTCATGGTTTTTCAGTTGTAATTAAATGTTAGCCCTAATCCCCTACCCCCTAGTAAGATTCAGAGTTCATATGCTTAAGATCTATGTCTGTATGGTATTCTATTTTGGGGGTTGTGCTAAACTATAGTTGTGAGGCTGTCATCTGAGTTTGGACATTTGAATATTTTGACATGTTTGGAAGGAAACCAGTAGGCATTCATTTTTTTTAGATTTGGAATTGGACAGGGTTGAATCCATGGTAGTAGAGAAATTTTTCTGAAATCATGTTTGTTCCATTTGGTTTTAAAAATCGAATTCTGTTATGATGTAAATAACAAGACAAACTGTATATGAGTTATTATGACATTAAGGGTTGCATTTTATTATAGAATGTGATTTGGCCTCAAAAAAGATGTTTTGCATCCATTTTAAAACTTGCAAGAATTGCTAGTATTTGTTTTAATCTCAAGATTTTCATGAAGAAGTTTAATGTGTTTCAATAGGTTGTGCTGAATCATGCAATTGGGCCTTTGGCGTTGGCCCAGTTACACCCAATTTCCCCTTCGCGGATCACATGCGCATTCTGGGCTTCGTGTGAGGCCAGTCGTCCTTTTTGGCTTGATATGGAAGCTTTCAAAAAGACATTTGGGCATGCTGCCAGTTTAAGCCCTTCAAACAAAAAAATACCCGATTTCTTTCAACACCGGCCCTTTAATTATTAAGTTTAGTTTTAACATTAGCTTAAAATAAATTTGAACTCTCTTACTCTTGTTTAATTAGTTGGACTCTATTAAATTAGATTGGTATGTGCCATGTTACCAAAACAAATGGTTCATGGCCCTCAAAATATTAGTTCAAACCTTCCTCTTTAAAATAATTTGAGGTGTGCCATACACAAATAAAATCCATAACATATGGCCCTCACATAAATTAGTATAGAAATTGCCTTGAACTTTCGTAGTTTGCTTTAGGCACGTTAATTGAATAATTGTTATAGCTACGGGTAGGGTTCCCGTGACGTAGTTATGAAGCCTAATTTCTAAAATCTGGGGGTACATTCCCGTAACTTAGTCTTGCTTATCATGGGTACAGTTCCCATGACGTGATTCACAATGTGTAACACTAATTTATTAAAAGCGGTTTAAAAGGAATGAAATGCACATAGGTTTAAAAGATGTTTTTAAAATCAAATAAACATGCCAATAATAACAGTTGAGCAACCGTGCTAAAACAACGGAACCTGGGAATGCCTAACACCTTCTTCCGGGTTAACAGAATTCCTTACCTAGATTTTTGTGTTTGCGGACTGAAAATAGAGTCAATCTTTCCTCGACTCGGGATTTAAGCCGGTGACTTGGGACACCATAAATTATCCCAAATGGAGAATCTGAATTTTAAATAAAATAATCTCATTTTGATTGTCACTTAAATTGGAAAAACTCCCTTATACCCCTTCTGGGTGTAGGAAAAAGGAGGTGTGACAGCTCTGGCAACTCTGCTGGGGAAAGAACCCAGAACTTCTGGTTCAGGGTTCAAGAATCTGAGCTTAGAATAATTGTTATATTTGGCATTATTTTTTCTCTGATTTTACTCACGTGGTTGGGCCTAATGTGCTAAGTGTTTCTTTTTACCGCTTTGGATATTATCTGAATTGTATATAAATTGCTACGAAACCCTTCTCTTCTCATCTTCGGGGATGTACATGTTGGCATAACTCCTTCTCTGTTAGTGTCATACCTTAAATTAGGAAGAGGCTCGGACAAGTTACAAAGTCAGATTGCCTTTTGGTTCCCGGTACGTAGCCTCCCTCGGCTCGAGTTGTCCGCTCGGGTGCACAAGTTTAGAACAACATACCTAGGTTTTAAACTTAGAATAACACAGCCTCGTGGTAGATTCCTAGTAGGAGTGCTTGTTTGCATCATGTGCATTTGATATTGGGGACTCAACACATGGGTTGGGTCCATCTAGGATAGGTCTACCCTAAATATAAAAGACCATCCTGATACATCCTATGTGCTACATTTTGAAATCTTCAAGGGTAAAAGTGGTCATTTGGCGGACCAATGATGGTTGAGGATAAATGAACAAAAAAGGGGTGAAGTGTAAAAAATAAAGCAAGTATGGCCGAGTTATGTTTTTCTTTCACATTCTTTTACGCAAAGACCAAAAAAATGAAAATGGAAAAATCAAAAAACATTTTGCACTTTCCCATTATTTTCCAAAAAAAATCCAAAAAATAGGAAAAAGAAAATTCAAAAAGAGTTTACATGTTTCATCTTTTTTCAAAACAAAAGAAAAAAAATATGTTTTCTCTAAATTAGTTGTCTTTTTTTAAATTGTCAACCATATTCGATCTGCTCAAACTATGCATACCTGATTCTCGTCTCTCGGGGCATGATACGTAGGCAACCCACATAGGGTCCGATCTTCCTAATAATTCTTAGGTTCTTGGCTTCGCGGGGTCTTAGCCAAATCTTGCATTTTTAGCCTCTTTTAGCCACATAGGTTAATTTTAAACAATAATCACAACCATGCCTTGCCTGTGTCTAGTAGGGAATGTTATTGTCTCGCATAGTGTTGATTCTAGTCTTCTCATACAGGTGCGTATCTACTTACCGGAGTTTGGGCATAACAGATACCCCAGGACCACTACATTAAGGAGCTGTCTGGGGAGTTTTTTTTTTTCTATTGTTCATGTTTTAAATTATAGTGTTGTATAGTAGTATTAGTAATTTAGTTGATACTAGAGTATGTCATAGTCTAGTTTAAGTGTGACGACCCAACCAGTCGTCTCTTAAGTTACCGCTCTTTTCTCTCCATTTTTGCTTGTTTATGCTTTGTTATTCGTGTTTTGTGGTATCGAGTTGGTCGGATCGAATTTGGAATGGTTTTGGTGAAGTTTGAGACACTCAGTCTCTTTTAAGAAGGCTTAAGTTGGAAAAGTCAACCAGATATTGACTTATGTGTTAGAGGGCTCGGATGTGAGTTTGATGGTTTGGTTAGGTTCTGGAGGTGATTTGGGACTTAGGAGTGTGATCGAAATGGGGTTTGAAGGTTCGGAGAAGATTTAGGCTTGAATTGGCGAAGTTGATATTTTGGCGATTTCCGGTTGGTAGGTGAGATTTTGATATAGGAACTGAAATAGAATGCCGAGAGTTGCAGTAGCTTCGTTGTGTGATTTAAGATGTGTGTGCAAAATTTCAGGTTATTCGGACGTGGTATGGTTGGGTTTTTTTTTATAAAAAGCAGAACTCGGATGTTTTTAGAAACTTAGGCTTGAATCCGAGGTGATTTAGTTGATTAAATGTTGTTTGAAGTGTTTTGATGCTTGGAACAAGTTTGAATAAGGTATTAGGATATGTTTGTGCTTTTCGTTGAGGTCCCGAGTCCTCGGGGTTATTTCGGGTGGTTAACGGAGAAAAATTGGATTGTGTTGCACCTGCTGAAGTTGCTACTCTAGATATTTTCGCACATGCGATTTGGGGGCAGCAAGTGTGGCACCGCATGTGCGGGAAGGGAGCCGCATGAACGGATTTGAGGGAAAGAGTCAGGAACCGCAGATGCGGTGGATTGGCCGCACCTGCGAAAGCACAGGTACAAAGAGTTGAGCGCAGATACGGAATTTGACCAGTTAAGTGATTTCCGTACATGCGGAGGAAAGACCGTAGATGCGGTACCGTAAAGGCGAGTATTGTGCCGCAGATGCGAAAAGGACTGGGCAGAACATATGAGTTATTTTATTTCGCGAAGTTGGGTTATTTTACCATTTTTTACTTCGGCCTTGGAGCTTTTTAGGCGATTTGAGCGAGGGATTTCAAGGGAACTTCTTTAAGGTAAGAATTTCGGACCTAAATCACATTTCTATGGTAGTATTTCATGGATTAAGAATGTAATTTAAGGAATTAAACGACTAAAAATGGAGGATTAGGGCTTGAGTTTAAGAGGCCTTTGAATGAGAATTTGAGGGGTCATTTGGACCCCAATTTTAGTATTCTTGATATCTATGAACTCGTGGGGAGACAAGAAATCTATTGGTGTTAAAATTTTTGAATTTTGGGACGTGGGCCCGGAGGTTGGGTTTTGGTAATTTCGGGATTTGTGCCCTTTATTGATTATTTTCCTATGGGCTTTATTCCCTTGGCATATTTTGACGTCCTCATTCTGATTTTGGATAGATGCGACGCGCGTGGAGGCTGATTTGAGGGGCAAGGAAATCGCGAGCTAGAGATTTAGCCGGTTTGAGGTGAGTAATGATTGTAAATGATATTTTGAGGGTTTGAAATCCCCGATTTGCACATCGTAGTGCTATATTAAGGTGCAACACACGCTTGTTGACGAGCCTGAGGTCGTACACTATTGCGGATTGTGACATGGTTCGTCCCTGTTAATGACTTTACTACGTATTTGACTAAAACTTATTTCCTATCATTATGATTTGGGCTGAATGCTATATTTGGGCTTCGTTCTAACTATTTGAACCCTTCAGGGCTTTTTACTGATATTGCTTCACTGTTTTAACTTACTACTTGAACTCAGTCATGTTATCTATCACAGTTTTACTACTCAGGCATTTTTACTCGATTTTGTGACTTAAATAATATTTTAAATGATGTTTGGGTAAACTACTGTTTTACTATTACCCTAAGGCTCGTGAGGGATTCTGACTGAGTAAGGCCGAGGGCCTATGTTGTGAGGAAACACTGATATTGATATGAGGTAGAGGTCCTATAATTGATGCCACGAGATGGCTTGTTATTGCGCTTGGGCCGTAAGGTGCTCCTCCAGGAGTCTGCACACCCCTAGTGAGCGCGGTACCTATTGTGTTGTGAGATTGAGCCCGAGAGTCTGTTATTGTTGTGAGATGTTGCCCGAAGGGCGGATGTGGTGATACTGTGCCCGAGGGTCAAACTTTTTTTGATTACTTTACTTTAATTACATGTTAATTACTTGTTTACTTATTGTAAAAGGAGTTTTACTTGACTATTCAGTGATTTACTATTTTTTTAAATGATTTTACTGCTTCATTATAGAATGCCTTGTGCCTTACGTATTTTCTTACTTTCAGTCGTTATTTACCTTTGTTACTCACTGAGTTGGAGTACTCACTTTACTCTCTGCACCTTGTGTGAAGATTCAGGAGCATCTGGTCCTGCTCCCGAGTGCTGATTCCTCCAAATTCAGGCGGGCTTTCGGAGATTACGAGGTAGCTGTTGACGTCCGCAGCCCCGTGTATCTACTACTCTATCGTTTCTATTTCCTTTCAGACATTGTACTAGTTATGGATTTAGCAGGATTTTATTATGACTTTTAGATGCTCATGACTAGTGACACCCCGATTAGGGCTGTTTATGGGTATTCTTTCGCGTATTTATGTAATTATCAATTATTTTGGATTTATTCCTATCATGTTCAGACTGTTCTTAAATGTGTATCTGTTAATAATTGGAAAATGGAAAGTGTCGACTGGCCTTGTCTTCACGAGAGGCACCATCACGACCAGGTTTGGGGTTAGGGTCGTGACAAGTTGGTATTAGAGCCTAGGTTACATAGGTTTCACGAGTCATGGCATGTTTAGTACATTTTCGTGGATCAGTACAGAGACGTCGGTATTTATCCTTGAGAGACTGCAGAACCTTTAGGAAAAACTTCACATTCTTGAAATTCTTGTCATGCGAGTTTGTTGATCCGAGTACTAAAATTTTGTTATTTTATTCTCTCACAGAAGGTGAGAATACGCGTTACAGGACAGGGTGGATGACCACCAGTTCCACCAGCTGTGGCCACTAGAGGTCGAGGGCGTGGTCGTGGTCATAGTAGAGAAAGAGCAGTGCGGGAAGAACTAGCAGATACACTGGCTACCGTAGTTCAGGACCAGGTCCCAGTTGTGGACCCTCAAACAACACCAGCTCAGGTACTAGTTGTGCCTATTATGATTCTTGGTCTTCAGGAGGCCTTGGCTCAGATCTTTTCCATTTACACTCGCCTAGCTTAGGCGGTTTCAGCCACTACAACCGCAACTACTTCACACGCCAAGAGAGGCAGTCAGACTCCCGCCACCCGCATACCTGAGCAGGTCGTGCAGGGACTTCAAACGCCGGGGGCACATCCAGCTCAGCCGGTTACAGCTGCTCGTGATTATGTAGTTCTTGTCATGCTAGAGGATAAGCAGTGTGGGTTGGAGAGATTTTATAGACTTCAGTCTCCGTCCTTCAGCGGAGCAGAGGGCGAGGATGCCTAGGGCTTTTTAGACAAGTGTCAGAGGATGATTCGTACATGCGGTATTCTGGAGACCAGCGGGGTCTCTTTCACTACTTAATAGTTCTCAGGAGATGCTTTTACCTAGTGGGAGGATTTTGAGAGGGGTAGGCCTGTTGGTGTAGCACCCCTTTCCTGGAAGTAGTTGTCCGTTCTCTTTCTAGATAAGTATGTGCTGCAGACTCGCAGAAAGGAGCTGCTTAGACAGTTTGGGTGGTTGTGTCAAGGGGACATGACTGTGTCACGCTATTAGTTGAGTTTCTCTGAGTTGGCTTGTCATGCCATCTGGTTGGTCCCGGCAGATAGAGGGTGACTAGTGCTACATTTGAGGAGGTTGTGGATATTGCCCAGGAGATTGAGTCTGTTCGTCTAGGAATGAGAGGAGAGGGAGGCCAAGAGGACTCGAGGATCTGGTAGCTACAGTGATGCTCCTTTGAAGGGCCAGTTTTAGCATGGCAGAGGCTGACAGTTCCGACATAGTCAGTATGATCGCTCAGGTTATCGAGGGGCGTCATCGGGTCATGGTTCCCATAGTTCACACCAGGGCCATTAATCACTTAGTGCCCTCCCAGCTCAAAGTTCATCCCGTGCTCCATCTGTTCAAGTCTCTTCTACGCCGAGTGCATCTGCTGGTCACCAGTGCGAGGGGTTCCCATCAGTCCTCTTCTCCAGCACCTGGGAGTTGTTACGAGTGTGGCGAGATGGGCCACATGTGGAGGCAGTGTCCCCACTGTATTGCTAGTTCATCCTATTAGAGGGGCCAGTCATCACCTTCAGTGCAAGTTGCTCCACTACAACCCTCCCATCCAGCTAGGGGTTGGGGTCAGTTAGCCAGGGGTCTCCTTAGAGGGCGGAGGTCGATCAAGCACATTTCTATGCTATTTCAGGCAGAACCGATGCTATTGCTTCCGATGCCTTTCTAACAAGTATTGTTTCAGTCTGCCACAGAGATGCCTCTATATTATTTGATCCCGGTTCCACCTATTCTTATGTGTCATCATACTTTGCTCATTATCTGGGTACGCCCCGTGAGTTTCTTCCTTTACTTGTTTGTGTATCTACCCCAGTGGGTGATATTGTTATTGTAGATCGTGTGTAACGGTCATGTGTGGTGACTATTTGGGGTCTAGAGACCCGAGTTGATCTTTTATTATTGAGTATAGTAGATTTTGATGTCATTCTGGGCATGGATTGGCTATCTCCGTGTCGCACTATTCTAGATTGTCATGCTAGGACAGTCACATTGGCTATACCGGGTGTGCTACGGAATGGGTGGCGAGGCGTGACTGATTACGTTCCTAGTAGAGTGATCTCTTTCTTGAAGGACCAACGTATGGTTGGGAAGGGTTGTCTTTCGTATTTTGCCTTTGTGTGGGATGTTGGAGCTGAGACTCCCAGTATTGATTTTGTACCAGTTGTGAGGTATTTCTCTAATGTATTTCCTGCAGACCTGTCGGGCATGCCACCGGACAGGGATATTGATTTTGTTATTGACATGGTGCCGGGCACTCAGCCCATTTATATTCACCCGTATCATATGGCACCAGCAGAGTTGAAGGAGTTAAAGGAGAAGCTTCAGGAACTCTTTGATAAGGGATTCATTCAGCCTAGTGTGTCACCTTGGAGTTCGCCGGTTCTATTTGTGAAGAAGAAGGATGGCACTATGAGAATGTGCATTAATTATAGGCAACTTTACAAAGTAACAGTTAAGAACAAGTATTATTTGCCTTGCATTGATGATTTATTCGACCAACTTCAGGGAGCGAGGGTATTCTCCATGATTGATCTCCGTTAAGTTTATCAGAGGTTGAAGATCAGGGATTCAGATATTCTTAAGATGGCCTTAAGGACAAGATATGGTCACTATGAGTTCCTGGTTATGTCTTTTGGGCTGACCGATGCCCCAGCAGCATTCATGCATCTGATGAACAACGTGTTCCGGCCTTATCTTGACTCATTTGTCATAGTTTTCATTGATGATATCCTGGTATATTCGCATACTCAAGAAGAGCACGCGAAGCATTTGAGGGTTATGTTGCAAAGATTGATGGAGGAGAAGCTTTATGCACATGTGTGCGGGGAAATCGGGAGACCAATTTCCCTCGACATAGTGCTTCGAAGAGCAAGTATTGAAGGCACGGGTTCTCGATTCAGTTCTCCCCCCCCCCCCCCCCC